>SKCR01026211.1:0-145395 GCA_019454045.1 Zanthoxylum bungeanum | reverse complement strand
CTTGTTTCATTGATATGACCTAAGCGACTGTGCCATAGAAGTGATTCATTGAGATTATTCGAGTTAACGTTGTATAGTTAGAGGTTGAACATTCTTTGTTAGTTTGTAAGACATGGATACCATTATTCAAAATAACATCTCCATATTTTATTTCATTGAAATAAATAGAACATTCATTACAACTTATTAGGCATGAAAAGCCTTTATTACATAAAGAAGAAATTGAAATGATGTTCTTTACTGAGAAAAGGTACATAAACACAATCTTCTAAGTCTAAATGAATAATTCCCCACGCACAATGTAGCCAGTTTTGCTCCATTACCCATGCGTAAGTCAACCTCCCCATGACGGAGTCTCCTACTGTTTCTAAAGCCCTGCACATTGTTACACAAGTATGTCCCACAACCGGTGTCAAGCACCCAAGTAGAAGGTTCAGAGTTTTGAGAATATAGTTCAATCATATACAACATACCTGAAGCATTGGGCTTCTTGGCCTATTGGGCTTCTTGGCCTATTGGGCTTCCCTAGTTTCCTTGGCTTTCAATGGTTTCATAAGCTCACTTTTGATTATTTGATAATCAAGTTTCCATTCTAGAGTTACTAAGCCACTCATTGATGACCTAGAATTATTCTTGAGGTCTTTTATGATGGTGAGACTTGTTGGTGTCATAAGGTTTGAATTAAAAGTGGATTTAATTGATTTGGTAAAATTTATCAATTTGAAGAAATTGTAAAATTAGGATTCTTAACCCTTTCCAAATTTGAGGCTTTTCATATATAATATGTATAATGGTGTGTATATGATGCATATTAATTTTTGGGTTGATTGGATTTGATCTTGACATGTTTTAAACATAAAAGAACCAAATTGCAAAAACTGAAAAGTTTGGGGCTGTTCGGCAATTTAAGGAAATTTGGGGATTTTGTTACAATCTGATTTTTGATGTTTTGGACATGTAGGACATCATTTTAGAAATGATTTAAAATCATCCAAAATTGTATTTGACAATTTTAAGACTAAAATGATCAATTTGTAAAGTATTGGGCCAATTCGGCAATTACCAAGAAATTTGATTTCTTGTGCAAAATTTCAGTTTTTAAGTATTGGATAATTAAATATATAAGTTTATTTAATTGATCCAAGAAAAATTTTGAAATCATAAAATTTTGATTTTCCGCGTTTCCGCTGCGTTATTGGATTTTCTCCATAAACTGGCCATATGAGCAGCAGATAACCTGAATTCAAAAATTTGGTCCGGTCTCATCTTAAATCTAAAAATTCTAAATTTTGAATATGTTACTACCTTATGTGTCTAATTTATTCAGAAATTTACGCTTCATCAATCGGACATCACAACCTAACCCAATACCATTACTTAACTTTCTTATTTCACATTCTCATTTAATTCTTCTAATCCAATGATCCCCAATAGAATTTACAATATTATAAGCACTCTTAATAACCTATAAAACATGCTTAATTTCCTAATTTAATATGCAATTTTGGATTTTCAACTTAAACCAAACAAACTCATATCAAACATCATTTTAAGCATACTTCATCAATAATTTTCATCAAAGCAACTAAAACACTCCCCCCTAAGATCATAACAGTTTCGGTCAGCCCCCTTCTATTGGGGAAAATTTAGGTATTTACAAAAAAGAAGCTCAATCCATGCTCAATGTTATCATGAATTGCTTAAATATGTATGTTAGCACTACTTTTGTAGCTAAAATGCCAAATGAAATTTCTAGGGTTCTTCTAGTTCGAATTTAGGGGAAAAAGATTTATGCCATAAACTCAAGATTAGAGGAAGGAAGAAGAAAAAAAAGCTTACTTGCATGAATAGGAGTTGAAATCATCAATTTTTCCTTCACCTTGGAATGTGAAAATGAAAGAATTTGAAGTTATTTTGGGGACCAAATTCGTGCCCTAAGGAGAAGATAAGATGATGAATAGTGTTTTCTATTAATAGTGCAAGGGATGATTTTTTTTGTTTGCAAATGAGTGGCCCAAAATTTACCACATCACCCAATTCTAGTTTATTCCCGAATTTTACTATAGTAGCTACGAAAATTATGATTGTTGACCTACTTCTGATTCGAATTTGGAACAATATCTAACGCGGAAGTTGTAGCTCTCGGTTTTAGATTTTTGATGATATAAATTTCATAAAAAATCGGAGATCGTATGAAAATGTTAAGGCCCAATCTAAGAGCTGTTCGGAGTGGAACATCGAACAAATTTTGTATCGGAACTGCAAAGAATTTTCCGAATATCCAAAAAGTCATTTCATGAGCACATACATGCTTGAACATGATTCATATCACGTATTATTCCATCTTTAGCATAGTAGTCGTTGGAATTTCCGGGGTGTTACATTTCTAGTGGGATGTCGAATTATTATTATGAATGTCATGCCTCACCTAATGGATTTTGGTACTTCATCTTTAATGAGTCAAAATTCCTTTTATTTTTTTTATCTCTATGCAAGACTTGACCTTTGCACATCTAGCAAACAATTAATGAGTTGATATTTTCACTAGTTAAAGTAGGCCCAACACCTTTCGTCACGTAACACATGTGATTAGCCCTACAACAATTAGGCTTAAAAGACGAACAAGTCAAAGAGTACTTAAACATGTGAGGGTTCCTCACCTAATAGGTTTTGAGATTGCCAACATATGTTTAATAGGCTACTTGATCGTGTTGGAAGGTTAAGGCTTAATATTTAATCCTGGGGACTAATTAATTATTCATATCTCTATATGATTTTTATGTATTTTCTTTTAGTTCATCTTGATATTTTTGTATCTTATACTTTCATTAAACATCATGCACAAACACACTTTATCACGTAACTTTTATGTTTGGTTCTAGACGAGGGGATCCTGATCTTTTATTAAAATTTAATAAAACTTTTTCATTTGGTTTAAAGACAATCTTTCACAATTTGGTGACTAGATAAAACTCCCAGAAGATGAGGGAGGTCATACGTGACTACCTAAGTCTCTACCTTCTCAGACTCTTATTGCATTAATGATGAGTTCTCTGTACGTCATTGTAGGAGAATGTCTAAGGTTCTCATGACTTGTATAATCTTATACTAATCTTAAAACTTTTGAAAGATTACTCTTTCATTATTTATCAATTAAGATTTTAATCCTATTGAATTATTAAAAGGTTTAATCAAAGTATTATGATTATTGTCGTGAAACAATTAATGAGTTTTAATTCAATTAAAACTCCAATTTGATTTTAACTTCCTAAAAGGAAGTTTAAGTTCAAAACTAGCAACAACTCAAATTCCATTAGGATTCTTTCCAAAAACAACTTTTAATGGAATATGAATTTTAATTTTACTCAAAATTTAATTCAGAAAACTTTACAATTTTTTTTTAATTTCAAAAATTACAGTGTGACCCTTGAACTTTTAGGTATTTATAATAAAGTCCCAAAACCTTCAGAATTTTGCAAATGGGTTCCTGAGGTAGAAACTTGCTCAAGTCGCAACTCACTGTGATGCACGTCGTGACTTAACAAGCACGTCATGATGCAATAGGATACACGTCGCGACCCAGAGAAAACAGTGTAGGAAGCGCTTTCCCTCGCGCAGCGGAAGAGGCTTAGGCACCCGGGATCGACCTTAAAAAAATTATGCTCTCCTCATATTAATCCAGAATTTTTCTGCCAAAAATTCAAATTCGAACAGCCCCGAACAGCCCTCAAAATAATCCATAATTAATTCACGAACATATTATGGCTTGTGACAATTCGGCTTCCTCGTCATTAACCATGCGCGTGCATGTTCTTTGATCCAGTCCTGGTCATGCGCGTGACAATAGTGAGCGTAACAATTGGCCCTTATTTCGTTTTGACATAAGGTAAAGCAGTCATGTGCGTGTAATCTCATTCCACAAGCAGTATTTGACTCGTAAATTTGCAACATAAAATTCACACAACTTTAATTCATGAAACATGCATAATTGACACGCCCAATTTGTTTCATCCCTTTTGATCATATGCTTTGATAATACTTCATCATGCCATGTTGTAAATTCTTCAAATATAATTATTTTGGATGGATGAGAGACATGTCCCTTGGATGGTATCCTATAGGGACATATCCTCCAATTGAGTATAACATGCTACAAGGCTCCAAGGGGTGCATGGGAGGGGTATAAACCTTTGGAGGTTGCATCACATCCGAAGGGTGCCCTTAAGGCACCTGTGGGAACACAGGAATCTGGGCAATGCATGCTGTCCCGGGCTCGCGGCCCGGTCGGGAGTACGGAGTAGCCACGGGGGACTAAACTGGAGAATAATGGAGTCGCCACCCGGTGTGAACCGGGAAAATGAGATTTAAGGCCGCACTCACCCCTCGCAAGGGAAGACCTCAACCGTTGGGTTCGGAATGGTCCCTTACTCATGCCACTTGGATGAAAGGATTTATGTAATAATTTAATTAGGCTTAAGTAGCACTTATTTCCAAGAGTATCATGCTTCTAAATTCACATGTACAAAATGAAACTTACACATACATTTCACATCTAAGATTGCATGCTTGAAAAACCTCAAAGTAACAACAAACATACAATTTCATTAGCATATCATGTTCACGGAAAACACAAGCATACATACTAACCATACAAGCATACATATGAGCACGTTTCCAAGTGATACGTGGAATTGTATCCCAAGTACAGACCGTACTACCGTCCATTCGAATCGGCTACGGAATTTATGTATGGGTTTCCATCCGATATACCACAAGAAATAATACTCCCAAAGTCATTATGACATAGGTATATGAATCGTAATACGTTAAATCAAGACTAAGGCAAATGACGCAAACAATGGAACAAACATGATTTTCATTATGATGTGCACAAAGATAAGAACGACTATATGGGGGTTTCATAAAAAATCACCTAAGAAACAATATTACATGGCATGTGATGAATATGTCTCAGTCAGTGTGTTCGCGTTCGTGTAGCGTTCGTAAACGCATTCGAACGGTAAACAGAAGGTTCGTGTTCGTATGGCGTTTGATAACGCGTTCGAACGAACCAGACCTGATGCATGATAAGACTAAGAAAGTACATGGCGTTCACGTAGCGTTCGAGAACGCGTTCGAATGGAAAACATAAGGTTCGCGTTCGTATAGCGTTCGAGAACGAGTTCGAACGTAACCAGACCTGATGCATTATGAGACTAAGAAAGTGCGTGTGCGTTCGCGTAGCGTTCGAGAATGCGTTCGAACGGTAAACAGAAGGTTCGCATTCGTGTAGCGTCCGAGAACGCGTTCGAAGGAATCAGACCATGATGCATGCGACACAAAGAATAAAGATGACAATGTCAAGCTCAGTATGTCCGATCAAACGTATCTTGCATTCAACCGAACACACATCAACCGGCGCGGCAAAGCATCGTGGTAAAGAAGGGTGGGTTAACCCCTCCCCATAGGGGATCTCACATCGCACTTACTAAGCCCATGCGCTCGATTGAATCATGCATACAAAGAATTAAAAGCAATAATATTATATGTATTATGCCCGATTGAACGTATATGTTATTCAACCGAACACACATCAACCGGCGCGGCAAAGCATCGTGGTAAAGGATTTTAACCCCTCCAATTAGGGGACCTTCATCGCACTTACTAAGCCCATGCACTCGATTGCATCATGCATACAAAATAAAGACAATCGTATCAAACTTAGTATGCCCGATTGAACATATCTTGCATTCAACCGAACACACATCAATCGGTTCGGCAAAGCATCGTGGTGAAGGATTTTAACCCCTCCAATTAGGGGACCTTTCATCGCACTTACTAAGCCCATGCACTCGATTGTATCATACATAAATAAGCAACATGCAGAATTCAAGTAACGAAAAATAGATAAATCAATCCAACATGAAACAAAAAGAAGGTGTCGTTTACTCAAGTGGTACGTGGAGTTGTATCCCAAGTACAGACCGCACTACCGTCCATTCGGATTCGGCTACGGAATTTACGTCTGGGTTTCCATCCTATATACCACAAGAGACGACACTCTTCCATTCATCCAATACCCACAACACACATCATATACAAACAATATTCAACAAAGAATTAAAATACAGTCAAAATAAATGACAAGAATCAATGAAGATGAGTGTGGGAAGTACCCTCAGGTCTAACCTTTTAAGCCATCTCTCGGACTCGTGTTTCACGCAGATCGGAAGGGGTAAAACTCCGCAACTTTTGGTTCACTGGTTTGCCTTTTCCTTCGCTGTTCGGCCACTCAAGCTACTGTTTCGACTCCGTTTTGCTGCTGTTTCCTTGTGGTTTTGCTGCCGTTTCCTCTGTATTTTCTGCTTACTGTTCAGGTCTTGTTTTTGGTGTTTTAGGCTACTGTTTTTGACGTAGTTTACCGCTATTTTAAGGTGATTTGGGCTGCTGTGTTGGTGTGATTTTCGGTGATGTGTGTGGAGGTTATGGGCTGATTTTCGGTGGTGATTAGGGGTTGTTTGGTGGTTGTAGGGGGGTTGTGAAGGCTACTGTATTTTTGGTGATGTGAGGGTAAGGATGAAGGGAATGATTTGCTCTCTTTCTTGTGATTGGCGTGTGATGTCTTAAGGTTTCTTGCTGTTGTTGACTGGCGGTGATAGTGTATGAGCTAAAGAAGTGCATGTCTTGGTGAGGGGTTGTTTATATAGAGAAGGGCTAGGGCTTCACCTTGTCTCACAAGGAAGGGATTTTGGCATTAAAAAGAGGATTTGATTTGGTGTTGAGCAAGGAAAGTCAAAGATTGAGGGGGGACAAATCTTGGCTAGATAAGGAAGTCAATATCTTTAATTTGTTATGATTGATTTTAATTAGGCATGACATCTTTTAATTTAGTATGTGATTTGTTTAGTTAGGAAGCTAATATATTTGATTTATCTTATTAGGTATGATTATATTTTATGTTTTATTTAATTGGTAAATGGTTTTTAAATATTTTATTTAATATTTAATGTTTAATTTAATTAAATTGGGATGTGTTTTATGGGTTTTGGGGGGCTAATTGGGCTGGGGTGCGAGGCTAGCAGCAAAACCAGAAATACCGACTCCGTTCGAACGTCCATTCGAACGCGGCACGAACGTCCGCAATCTGTCTGACGTTCGAACGAAGTAACGAACAGCAGCAACAACGAAGACAGTGAACTTGTGAAATGAACTGATGACGTACTTATTTCGAATTTCCCCTTCCGACCTTCGTTTCCCGCAATATCCTTAGCTAAAAAAGTAGTGCCTCCAACTGAGACTCATCATCGGGTTTCACATGCGCGAAAATGCAATGCCTACAGCACCATTCATGCTTTTATAAGGAGGCTCCATGTTCATTCTCAAGAATCTGATTCCATCCTAATTTTGTGAGTCACATTTCATTGTTTGAGTCAAAGAGAGTTCCTCCATATTCCCAGTTCAAGATCTTCTTAAGGAGTGCCCCTTGAAGAAGAGGAAAATCGAGTTATCATGGGGAAACGTTAGCCACAGAACCGTAGAGCACTGAGACGGGGCTAATAAGTTCTTAAGGACAGAGATACATCGACTTGGACGTCATTTATAAGGTTTTTCTTGTTCTCAAAGTTTTAAGGTTCATACATGTTAGAGTGGATTTGAAATTTACGTTCTGATGTTGATTGTTATTGCATGTAATTTTTTTAATAACACACTAATCCACCAACAATTTAAGAACTTACTATTTTAGTGTTGTTTGATAGAAATTCACATGCTTGATAAGGAATTTTCTGGAGAATATACTCTGTGCATGAAAAATACGTAAGGGCGTTCGAACGCCCGACAAACACAAAGGCTAAAATCTAAATTTTCATAAGAACGTTCTAACGCGTATTCAAACGCGTCTCGAACGCAATCCTTTGACTTAGAACGTTCGAAGGCATATTCAAACGCAACTCGAACGCAGCTTTATGCCCTCGAACGTTCGAACGCATCCTAACGCAACATGAACGAAACTCTCTGGAATATCCATTCAAACGCGTTCTCGAACACTACACGAACGTTTACTCTCTCGAATATTCCGTTTGAACGTGTTCTCGAACGCTACACGAACGTGAACTCTCTGGAACACTCCGTTCAAACGTGTTTTTGGATGCTACACGAACGCGCGCACACTGGACCGTCTCGTTCGAACATTTATACGAACGCAAACACTAACGAAATCAGTCTGGAATTGTTTTAAAATTGAAAAAAAAAAAAAAAAAACTTATATTAACTTAATTAATCATAATATTAACTTAGTAAATCATATACTGTATCACAATAATCTTGGTAGTATAGATTTAAGCTAATATTAGGGTATTCAATTATAGGGACCTCGCCCTCGAACTTATGATGTAGTTGGTACCTCGACCCTGGGCACCTCGACCCGGAACTACAACTGACAACGGGGGCACCTCGACCCTGGGCACATCGACCCAATACCGCTGACTATAGGGACCTCGCCCTCGAACTGATGATGTAGTGGGTACCTCGACCCTGGGCACCTCGACCCGGAACTACAACTGACAATGGGGGCACCTCGACCCAACACCGCTGACTATAGGGACCTCGCCCTCGAACTGATGATGTGTCTCCATACCTGGATATGACATGATATGGGCCACGCCCCCAAGCTGATATGGGTCTCGCCCCTTGGGACTCATCCCAAAACTGAAATTGTGTTGACGCTGCTTGGCTCATTTCTGCCGCTTTCTCCTTCTTCGAACCTGCAAACACAAAACAGAAACAAACACGAAGAGAATGCAATGTTACGTGTATGCATGAATGATTTTCTTATTCCGCTGGGTTAGGTCTTCTGCTAATTCCCAGGGACTGCTCGGTCTTCTCTCCCTCAGGAAAAGTATGCTTCAATCTGTCTACGTTGATCGGCTCGGTGAACTCGTTCCCCTCCAAGTCTGATAGCTTCACTGCTCCATTTCCCATTACCTTCTGCACTATGTAAGGTCCTTCCCAGTTTGGTCTGAATTTTCCTCTCGGATCTGTCGTCGACGGCCTCGACTGCTTAAGTACCAAATCACCCTTTCTGATCTTGGTAGGACGCACTTTCTTGTTGAATGCTCGGGCTAGTCTCTTCTGATACAACTGCATGTGATACAAAGACTTTGTTCTCTTCTTATCCAATAGTGCTAACTGATAAACCTCTGTGCGGCCCAATCTTGTTCCGGTAATTCTGCCTCTGTTAATACCCTCATAGACCGTATTTCCACTTCTACCGGCAATACTGCTTCCATTCCATAGACCAAAGAGTAAGGTGTGGCCCATGTTGCTGTTCTCACTGATGTTCTGTACCCCCACAAAGCATACGGTAATTTCTCGGCCCAATCTCTGCAATTTTCTATCATCTTGGCTAGAATCGTCTTTATAGTCTTGTTGGCTGCCTCAACTGCCCCATTTGCCTGCGGCCTGTACGGTGATGACTTGTGGTGGCCTATCCCATACCTCTGTAACATTGCCTTCGTCTCTCTTTGAAACTGAACTCCGTTGTCCGTCACTACATGATGCGGCATACCATACCGACAAATGAGGTTCGAGCTATAAACTTTGCCATCTGTTTTGCTGTAACATTGCGGAATGATTCGGCTTCCACCCACTTCGAGAAGTAATCTACTGCCTACTATGAAGCGATGCCCATTTGATGCATTCGGTCGAATTTCTCCAATCATATCAATCCCCCATGCTGAGAAAGGCCACGGCTCTGACAACCCGTGCAACTCTGTGTGCGGTAAGTTATTCAAATTACCATGTGCTTGACAGTCATGACAGTGCTTCACCATCTTCGCGCAATCTGTTTCCATGGTTGACCAATAAAAACCTTGTCTCACTATCTTGCGGGACAGATTTAACCCGTTCATGTGCGGACCACATATCCCGGCGTGTATTTCTTCCATTACATGCTGAGCTTCTTCTTTTCTCAAACACTTCAACTGAATACCGTTTGCCTGCCTCTTGTACAGTTCCCCTTTCAAAATCACATACTGGGAAGCTAACTTCTGAATGGCTATTCTGTCTTTTCTGCCTGCTCCTTCCGGGAGTTCACCATGTTCCAGATACCTCTGAATGTCATAATACCAAGGTTTACCGTCGTCGACCTCAACTTCCAGAATTCTTTCTATCTCATAAACGGGTTTGCTTGCTGTTGTCAGTATCAACGGTCTCATCACTAACTTTTCTGGATTTTCCCAAGTCGCTGCAAGTGTAGCCAATGCATCTGCCATCTGATTCTCTTCTCTCAGTAAGTGCTGAAACTTACACTCGGGGATAACCTGTGCCAACTTTCTGAGGTGAAAAAGGTAAGGTTTCAACCGTTCTTCTTTCAATTCCCATTCTCCTCGCATCTGCTGGACTACCACATAGAATCTCCGTAGACTTTTCACACTCCCGGCCTTCAAGGCTATCAATGCTGTCAAACCAAAAGCATACGCTTCATACTCGGCCATGTTATTAGTCACTCTGAATGTCAACCTCTTGGCCAAAGGCAAAGTCTCTCCTTCGGGGGTCATTATCACGATCCCAATCCCGGCTCCCTTGTAATTCACTGCTCCGTCAAAATACATCTTCCATCTCTGAACTGTTATTGCTTGGATCTCTTCATCTGGAAATTCGAACTTATACTGATCCCCCTCAACAGGTTGCATTGCCAGAAACTCTGCTACCGTTCGCCCTTTGATCACTTTGGAGGTGAGATACTCAATGTCAAACTCTGTCAGCAATACCAACCATCTGCCCAATTTTCCCACTAGTGAAGGCACTGAATGAAGATACTTCAGAGGATTCTCCTTTGCCACTACCTGGATCTTGTATGACTGGAAGTAATGTCGCAACTTTCTGGAAGCCCATACCACTGCAAGACAGATCTTCTCAACCTCCTGATATCGAGCCTCATACGAGAGCATCTTCTTACTCAGATAGTAAACGGCATGCTCTACCCCTGTCTCATCTGCCTGTACCATCATTGCCCCCAGTGCTTCTGATTCTATAGCCAAATATAATATCAAAGGTATGCCCGGTCTCGGAGGTTTCAATACAGGTGGCTTCACCAAGTACTCTCTGATTCTGTCGAAGGCTGTCTGACACTGTTCATTCCATCTCACTGGCTGATCTTTTCTCAACAGTTTGAAGATAGGCTCACATACCGATGTCAACTTGGCAATGAACCGACTGATGTACTGAATCTTCCCCAAGAATGCTCTGACTTCCTTTTCTGTCTTCGGTGCAGGCATTTCTGTGATTGCCTTGATCTTTTCGGAGTCTACCTCTATTCCGCCCCATTCCCACTGTATGACCAAGCAATTCCCTGATGTCACCCCAAACACACATTTCTTGGGATTAAGCCGCATGTTGTATCTGTCAACTCTCTGAATGAACCTTTCCAGTGCTTCAATATGCCCAACCCTTGTCTCTGATTTCACACCATCATGTCATCTACATACACCTCAATCTCTTTGTGCATCAAGTCATGGAAAAGTGTAGTGGCCATCCGCTGATAGGTAGCCCCCGCATTCTTAAGCCCAAACGGCATAACCTTGTAACAATAAGTACCCCACTCAGTAACAAATGCAGTCTTATGTTTTCTTCCTCGGCCATGAGAACCTGATTGTAACCTGAAAACCCATCTGCAAATGAATACAGATAAAGATAAAGCCGCACTATCAACCAAACATCTATATGCGGCAGAGGAAAATCATCTTTCAGACAAGCTTGTTGAGATCTCTGTAGTCTACACACATTCTGACCTTCCGTCTTTCTTTGGCACCGGTACTATATTAGCCAACCATTCAGGATACTTTACTACTTCCAGGAACCCCACATCTATCTGTTTCGTAACTTCTTCTCTGACTTTCTCAGCCCATTCTGGTCTCATCCGTCGAGTTTCTCTGTTTTACTGGCCTCATATTCGGATAAGTTGGTATTGTGTGTTGGGAAATGTTTCTGTCTACCCCGGGCATGTCCTCATAGGACCAAGCAAACACTCTGGCATATCTGACCAACACTGCTTCTAGTTTTGTCCTCTCTTCAGAGGTAACTTCACTTGCAATCAGAAATTCCTTGGGGTTCTCAAGCGTGCCCAAGTTAAATGCAGTAGTTCTGCTGGCGAACTGATATCAAATATGCTTGATTCGTGCAGAGTAAATGGAAATGACTCAGGCAAGTAAGCAAAAGAAATGTCTTTATTATTGGATAATGCGGAAGTACATTCAAACAAATCAGGAAGGTAAATGTCTTCATCATCTATAGACACTTCTTCCTTTGCAATCAGGTCTTCCTCAGGCTTTTCATCCTCTGCCAGAGTCAGGCTCTCCAACTTCATCAATTCTTCCTTCCCAATTCTCTGCTTCCACAGCTTCTTTAATCAGCGGTTTTCACCCAACAAATCCTGGAAGATCTCAAATCCAGGTACCACACATCCCATTAACTTCCACAGGTTCAGGCTCCCCTGATATCCTGAAGCTTTCACAAAAATTCCATCAGTTTCAGGCCCTTTTTCTTGACCTTTCTTGGTTTTTTCTTTTCATCTTTCAGATCTACCCCAAACCTTTCCGAGTGGTATGTCCTCTGAAATCTGGCAACTTTAAACCTTCACCTGGTTCAAACTTCATTTTTTCCATGATCCTAGCCACCCTAGGATCCACCCATTCCTCAAAAGTAGCTGACACCTGAAACCTTGTGAAAGGTTGTATCTCCAAGGCAGCCACGGCATTATCTACCTCAGCCCGGATAGTAACAACTTCTCCCTCATACGGGAACTTGATCATCTGATGCAAAGTGCAAGGCACGCCCCCAAGTTTGTGAAACCAAGGCCTTCCCAACAATAAGGCAAAAGTGGCTGGGATGTCTAGCACTGTGAACTCAACCTCATCTTCAATTGGCCCTACCTTGACCATATCCACAAAGCTACCCTCAACTCCCCTTTTACTGTCATCATAAGCCTTAATAGTCATACTGGAGAGGTCCAAGTCTGTTGCTTTCATACCCAATCTTGCCAGAATTTTCAACGGGCACACATTGATGGACGAACCGTCATCCACCATTACACATGAAGTTTTCTTTCCCCTCACCCGGCCTTGATAAATAGAGGCCTGTTACGATTCCTCCCTTCTGCTGGAGTTCATCCTCAGAAAAAGATATTTGCAAGGCTTCTTTCTTGAAACTGACCCAACAAACATTGCAGGGTTGGCGTCTTCCGTACCACAATCTTGCTCAAGGCCTCAACCATGGCCTGCCTATGCTCTCGAGATGCACACATAACAGTTCCCAGATACTCACTTGTGCTCTAGTCTTCCTCAATTGCCCAGCACTATATCCCCCTCAGTTTTTTCTGCAGTCTCAACCACTTCTCTACCATCTGTTAAAACTTCCTTACCCTTTTCCGCCACATCATTGTAAAAACGACCACTACGCGTCATTCCCCTTACTTCTTCCTCGTCACTGCTAGAGAAATCAAGCCAAAAGTTTTTTTCCCCTGCTCAGTCTCATCTTCACTAGCACTATCCCAGATTCCCAGGCAAAAGGCTTGAGGGTGAAAGGATTTTAGGACAAGGTTTTCTGAGAGGCCAGAATTGATCATATAGGCTGGTGGTGGTACGGCACGGTAGTTGGGTAAGGGGTTTCTGTGTGTGTCAGGCTGTTCTGTTTCTGGGTTAGGTATTTTCTTGGAGTCTATCAGGTCTTGGATTTCATGGCGGAGTCGGGCGTAATTGTCGGTGTCATGGCCCTTTTGTTGGTGAAAGTGACAGTAAAGGCTTAGGTTATAATGTGATGGTAGGGGATTGGGTAATGTTTGGCTTCCAAGGGTTTTAAGAGCCCTTGCCCTTCAGTTTCTCTAGCACCTTAGACAGGGGCCTTCCCAAGTTGGAAAACTGCCGGTTCCGGATAGCGGCAATCTCAGCAGAAACGGGCTTTGTTCCCGATGTTCCCCCAATGGGCCTCCTGTTCAGACCATAGAATTTTCTATTCTCGGCCTCTTCTTCCTCAATATCCATGACAGTTTCCCTCAACTGCCGAAAGTTTGCAATCATGGAGGTCATCATCCTCAACTTGCTGTAAATGGAGGGCTTGGTGCCTTGATAATCATCTTAATCTGATCCTTCTCTGAGGGCCTAGTATGCATCTTCAATAATTGACCCCTCCACCGGTCCACATACTCCTTAAAACTCTCATCCGCTTTCTGCTTAACATTCTCCAGATCACGGAGTGACAGATCGATCTCTAAGTCAGTGACATACTGCTTCAGGAAAGCATCGGCCAACTCCCTCCAATCTTCCTTCACTTTCTTCTCCAAACTGTGGTACCACACCACGGGAGCTCCTTCAAGCGACATTCCAAACATTTTCTGCACTTGGCGTTGAGATAAGCCAACTGAACTCATGACTGATACAAACTGTCGGAGATGCACCCTTGGATCCCCATTTCCGTTAAACTTAGCCATATCAGGCATCTTGAACTGTGCCGGCAACTGTTCCTCGAAAGTCAGTGTGTCATAATCCGCAAATCCTCATTTTTACCCCTCATCTTGCGGGTAACCGACTCAACCTGATCCCGAAGTTTCTGTAACTCTGCCTGAGACCCAGATACTCTGCCTGCTGCATACTCTGCCATATCATCATCAAAAGCGGGGGTATCATCCCTCAATCTGTTCGGAGATTCCTCTTGCCTCACATCCCCAAAATTAACCCCGGCACGAGACCCAGCTATAACAGCCATAGCAGTAGTCAAAGCTTGCAACTGTTCAGTGATCTTGGCGAGACCATTCTCTAACTGATCCATACGGGACACCTCATTATCGGATTCACTCATACTTGTTCTTTTAGTGAGTCTTGTCCCTTCTCTAACCCAAATGGTATCTATGTTGTCTTTTTGAGACATAGACGGTGTTAACATGATATATGTATGCATGAGGTGCATGAGATGCATGTAACATATATAACATATCAATTTAAAATTTTCAAACAAATCGGCCCGTTACGATTTTAGAATCTTTGGGGCTAATTGTCATATGAGTGAACCCATCCCAGTTTAAATGGCCCAACGAGTTCACATCTTATGGCAAGGAGCCCAACTAAATCCAAATGGTAATGTTCCGAACACAAGCACAAGGTGGCCCATCAACACTTAGACGCTTTTGGCCCAATAGTCATAAAATACGTTCTTGTCCCAGTTTAAATGGCCCAACAAGCCCATATCCTATGACAAATGGTCCAAATGGATCCAAACGACGATGTTCCCAAACACAAGCATAGAAGAAAGATAATGCAAACATAACGTAATAATTTCTACATAATGGCCCATCAACATTTCAGAAGCTTTGGGCCTAATAGTCATAAGGTACGAACTCGCCCCAGTTTAAATGGCCCAGCAAGTCCGCATTTCTGACAATAGTCCAACTGCATCCAAATGAGGATGGTCCACAAGCACATACTCAAGGAATAATTGTTACTTTAGCCAACCCGGTCTATGGGTGGGTTAGCGAGAGTATAGACAAAGGCTCTCACCGGCGAAGGATGGCCCACAACTAGGTCTCCCCACTCAAGGGTTCGAGCGACCAAGTGAGCGCACCCTTTTTTTATACACTAAGGTACGTGCAAATGAGCTATGGTGTGTGACGGACTGTCAAATGGATTTCCCGTTGTAGATTCCCCAGAGGGAAGGTGGAGCGAGGCTCACTTAAATACCCAAGCCTCTTAGGCTCTTATCGCTTGGTGTCAGGAATAAACAACGAGTCCTCCAAATTAGTCCATCACAAAAGGCTACGAGTAGATGGTTATCCAGGTGCCTTCACAGCTTTTCCTTCTAGAAAGGTAGTGAATGAAGGAAGACACCAAACCATTACCTAGCCTCAAAATGCCTTTGATTAAACCATCACTTTATCCACTATAGACACGGTCAATTAAAACATAAATCCAAACATCACAAGACAATATTTCGGGGCCGATTCTCTATCCCCAGTGGAGTCGCTAGACTATGGGAACACAGGAATCTGGGCGACGCATATTGTCCCGGGCTCGCGGCCCGGTCGAGAGTACGGAGTAGCCACGGGGGACTAAACCGGAGAATAATGGAGTCGCCACCCGGTGTGAACCGGGAAAATGAGATTTAAGGCCGCACTCACCCCTCGCAAGGGAAGACCTCAAACCGTTGGGTTCGGAATGGTCCCTTACTCATGCCACTTGTGATGAAAGGATTTATGTAATAATTTAATTAGGCTTAAGTAGCACTTATTTCCAAGAGTATCATGCTTCTAAATTCACATGTACAAAATGAAACTTACACATACATTTCACATCTAAGATTGCATACTTGAAAATACCTCAAAGTAACAACGAACATACAATTTCATTTAGCATATCATGTTCACGGAAAACACAAGCATACATACTAACCATACAAGCATACATATGAGCACTTTTCCAAGTGATACGTGGAATTGTATCCCAAGTACAGACCGTACTACCGTCCATTCGGAATCGGCTACGGAATTTATGTCTGGGTTTCCATCTGATATACCACAAGAAATAATACTCCCAAAGTCATCATGACATAGGTATATGAATCGTAATACGTTAAATCAAGACTAAGGAAAATGACGCAACCAATGGAACAAACATGTTTTTCATTATGATGTGCACAAAGATAAGAACGACTATATGGGGGTTTCATAAAAAATCACCTAAGAAACAATTATACATGGCATGTGATGAATATGTCTCAGTTCAGTGTGTTCGCATTCGTGTAGCGTTCGTAAATGCGTTCGAACGGTGAACAGAAGGTTCGCGTTCGTATGGCGTTTGATAACGCGTTCGAACGGAACCATACCTGATGCATGATAAGACTAAGAAAGTACGTGTGCGTTCACGTAGCGGTCGAGAACGCGTTCGAACGGTAAACAGAAGGTTCGCATTCGTATAGCGTTTGAGAACGAGTTCGAACGTAACCAGACCTGATGCATTATGAGACTAAGAAAGTACGTGTGTTTTCGCGTAGCGTTCGAGAATGCGTTCGAACGGTAAACAGAAGGTTCGCGTTCGTCTAGCGTACGAGAACGCGTTCGAACGGAATCAGACCTGATGCATGCGACACAAAGAATAAAGATGACAATGTCAAGCTCAGTATGTCCGATCAAACGTATCTTGCATTCAACCGAACACACATCAACCGGCGCGGCAAAGCATCGTGGTAAAGGGGTTTATGTTAGACATTATGTCCCATAGCGTCACTGTTTGTAAATGATATTGTATTATTGTAAAAAATTAACTATGTGATAATGAAATTGCCTTTTGCCGTTTTGTAATTATTACTTTGATATATAAATGGCGAAAGTCCATATGATTAATACCGGATTGAGATGATATGAGACAGTATCAATCCATAAAGGTTTAATCATTAAATATCCCTAGTCGGAGTATTATCGAGATCGGACATCGATAATGCGGAATAGACTAGTATTGCGCTTGTGCACGTTGTGAGGGCACAATGGCATAGTTCTCATATATTTAAGTATTGGATACTTATGCAAGTGCGATAGGAGGTTGTGTTTTACCGATGGTACGGAAAACAACTTCGCTCTGGATAGACCCCGCGGAATCCCATTGGTAGTATGTATGCGTGTCTATGGGAGGCCGCATCAGGGTAGGTGTATATGGTCTTAACCTGAGACTTACATCGCTAGTACTTGCGACAATCGGTAAACTTTGGTTTTGGTGGTTGGGGACCTTAACCGGTTCTGTGTACACCTCTTCTGGGTTTATCGAGAATCGTAGTGTACAGGATGTGATGTCGAGATGGAAGTATCACTTCAGACATATGGAGGTGATGATCACGCAGGACACAGAACTAGTACTCTATAAAAGGTTGCAACTGTCGGGACAATATGACCAGGTCAGGATTGTCCGATTTAAAGAGACTAGTTGCTTGATGTCCGATATATGTTTCGTACGGGGCAGACACATTTCCAGCCCCAGGCCTAACATGTGATCGTCCGATACTGGATCGATGTACGCAATACTACGGTATACTACGCTTGATATAGATCTAATATTCCAGTAAGAATATTTCTGGAGAATTGGGTAGGCATGGCGCTTTGCTAGAAGCCAACCTTGTCTTGTGAATCGGTAAGAACGTAGTACGAGGTACGTACGTGTTCGGATTATCCGACGACCGTATTTACTGCCAACATATCCGGAGATCTCTTGGGTCGCTTCCTGAAGATTCACCTATGATATTTGATTCGGACTTAATTAATCTTGGATTAATTGCGGAGAAACTTTATCTTGGATAAAGTGCCTTATTAAGAGAGAGAACGATTAATTTAGAATTAATCGATAAAATTATTATATTCGATATAATAATCGAAATTCGATTTCGACGCGAAATTAAAATTAGATTTTAATTCGGGCAAACGAGTTAATTTAGAATTAATTCGTTAGCGACGTAAATAATAATTTTGCTAGGCGCAATTATTTATTTAAATTCGATTTAATTAACTTCGCGACGTAAGTTCGGTATTTCGGAAATATCGAACCCGAACGCGTGAGTGCACGTGGGCCCACTTTCATTTGGAAACGTGTGGGGCCCACATGACACATGTCATTATATGCATTATTTAATTGTTAATACATTGCATGGTGATAGTGTACAATACACTCAATGGTTTTGCATGGAGTTTGAGTGTTTGACACTCTAAGCCATTGCATGATTTGTGTCATAAGTTTATTATTAATTTAATAAATATTATGGCATAAATATAAATCGATTTTTGTAACAAAGATCAATACAACTCTCCTCTCTCTCTCACAATGCCGTGACTTCCATTAGGGCAAATAAGATTTGATTTTCTTTTCTCCATTGCTAGCACATTGAAGGATCAAAGGAGGTGATAGGGAAACCATCAAAGAGGTTGGAATACACAAAGCTTGGAGCTTCAACTCTTCTTCCTCCCTTGGCCGAAACTTGAAGCTTGGAGATTCAAAGATTTTCTTCATCACTTCTCATCACAAAAGCTTTGTAAGTATGATTCCGCCATACTTCATCTTTTAATATATATTCATTGTTGTATTTCATATGCTTAATCTTTCCTTGGGACATATAATAGAAACCAACAATGGTATCATGGAGCCATGGTTAAGCATGAAATACTTTAGGTTAATTTGGGTAAAATTGATTGAAGCATGTTCTTGTGAAATTTGATTAATGAGTATGCTTACATGTATATAGAATGATGTTATATGGAATCAATTTTGAGAAAAATGCATTGGATGATTTTTCCCCAAAAATGTAACCTTGGCCGAATGGGTATGAACATTGGATGGATTGGAATTTTTTGTGTACAAGATCATTGGATGACTTAAAACGTATACGGGACGTAGATTAGTAATTCAATCGGATTGAAAAACAAATCGACACAAAAATTCTCACTTGGCTGAATGATAATGGACATGAAAATGGACTTGATTTTTGTTCAAATTAATGTTGGACATATGTTTTGAACAATAGATGATTAATAAATTAAATGGGTATTTTTGAAATATTTGGTTTAATATATTAATCTTGGTTTTACACTTTAATTAATTGGACTTTAATATTTGGAATATTAAAATTTAATTAATGGGCTTAATTGGTGAATTGGGCTCTTAATATTGTATTTGGGCATAATGGGCTTGGGTGGACCAAGTAGATTTGGGCCAAAAGGATTGGATCCAATTTGGGCCTAAATCACTCCATTAAGTCCAAATATAATATAATGGGCTTTAAAAATTTAATTGGGCCTTATGGGCTTAAAATTGGTTTTATGGCATTTAAGGGTGATTCCTTATTTGGGCTTGGTAATTGGGTTTGACCCACATTGACCAAAGCCCAAGCCTTAATAAATCAATTGAAAGCCCATTTGACTTGAATTAAATTTAACATTGGATGTTAGTTGGGCTTTGAGACCCAATAGGATTAGATTTAGAATCTAAGTCTTTAAAGCACATTAAAAGTGTAAACATTTAATTTGGAATTAAATAATTGAATTAGTATTGAATACGAATTAAATTAGATTTAATAAGTAGTTCGATATAATTCGCGAATTCGTACCTTATGTACTTATTCTCAATCGAGTTGGACTCGCGCAAAATCAAACCGTTGTTTGAACATTGAATGATCACTTAAACATAGACTAATTAATTGGATTAGATTGGTTGTAAAAAGCATGTCTTGTTTGAAAATATATGTATGTGATGAATGAATAGTGTATATCGGATGGATATTAGAAGGGAAATGGTAATTTTAGAAATTATTGTAAATTTGGAATTAATAAATTGGACATGCGTGTCCAGCCTTATCTCTTTATCTCTTTGTATTCTCTTCTCACCTAATTCCCCTCAATGTAAATGAGGTTTCTCTTATTGTATTATGTAATTGGGTAAGAGTAGAATAGTGCTAGCGGGGAGAGGAAAGAGAGTGATTTGTTCTAGGAACAAGTTGTTTATATATCCATCCGCATATCACTATTAATTTACTTTACGCGCTTTATGATGTTTTAGAAGCATGCTTAAGGGTGTATGATGATGAGACCTAACAAAGATAAATAAATTGGTTGCCAATTACGCGAAAAATCCCTCAATTATATTAAGCAAATATCCTTCCATTGAATGATTCTTGTTCAAGATCCGAAGTTGGCATTGGTTTGTTTTTGACCAAAGTCAAGACCTTTGTCAATCAAGGATGTACTTGAATCATGAGAGTTTTGTTGCATATCGGTGTCTTGTCCAAATCGTGATTTTTATTGGCCAAAGTCAAGATCACTTTTTGTCCAATGACATTGATTACGAAACTTTCCTCGTCAATGGGTCCCGCTTAACTGGAATCATTAGGTTTGTTTTTGGCCAAAGCCAAGGCCTAGATGATTCGGAGGATAGGGTTAGGAAAATGTAATGGATACATTGACATTATACATATGTTTTGGACTTGGATGTCCACCTAACCGGATCTAGGAATTGGATGAGATCCAATTGATCATAGAGATCTACCTAAGTTAAATAGCATACAGCTTTTATTGGCCAAAGTCAAGGTTGTGTGTTATTTAACGGGATCCTAGCCCACTAGGAAATTCGATTTCCCGAGTTCTCTACAGAGGGTTAGAGACTTGAAGAAAATAGTGGGAGGCTATTATTGAATTTGCTATTTCGTTCAGATACTTAGCCTTACGCGTCTTTCAAAATTATTTCGTCAATATTTTAATAATTAGTTGGACTAATATATTGTTATTTTGCTTGTAACAGTTTGACTGTACCCATAACATCGTTGACTTTATAGTTGGACTATAGTTGTCAAGATGACTGGCAAGGGTAATGTCCGCGACATAATCATGGGCGATAATGTCTTCAAAGGGACAAACTTTGCCGACTGGGAAATGAACCTCAAGATAGTGCTTGGGGCTGAGAGGGTACTGTATACTATTCAGAGACCTCTCCCGCATAAACCCACTGAGCCACTGGAGCTAGAGTTATGGAATACTCATAGTGACGATTGTGACCAAGCTCAATCAGTTATGCTAGCTGCAATGACCCAGCATTTCAGACGCCAGAACAGGGACATGGATCCCTATAACATGATGGCAAGATTGCGTGATCTCCACCGCACCAACAAGCGGATGGAGAGGTACGAGCTAGTAAGGAAACTCTTCCGCTCCCGGATGACAGACGGCGCATCAGTTGAGGCCCACGGGACTCAAATGATCGCTGACATAGATGAGTTAGCCAAGATGGCCATTGTCTTGGAGGCAGAGCTGACGATTGATATGCTATTACAATCGCTACCCGATACTTGGAAACAAATCATCATCAACTATAAGTTGATGGACACTGACGACACTCTTGGAGAGTTGTTGTCCGTGCTGAAGGAGTCCGAAAAGGAACTCCTAAAGGGGAGCAAGCGCGAGGCGCATTATGCATCGACCTCTCATGCGCCAAGGGCTGGGCCCAAGGCAATTGGAGGTGCGAGGAAGAAGAAGTTCAAGAACAAGGGCAAAGGCAAGTTGACAGTGGCTTCTAGGAAGCCAAAGGACAAATCTCGCGACATCTGCCTCAACTGCGGCAAGAGGGGTCACTGGAAACGTGACTGCCGAATGGGCAAAGGGCAGAGGGAGGATATCAAGGCTGGCAAGGCTATCGCCTCTGGTATGTTTGTTATTGAGATAAATATGAATACTTCTAGTTTTAAAAATTGGATTTTTGATTCTAGTTGTGGTGCTCATATTTGTACTGATGTGCAGGATGTGCAGGATAGCAGGGTGTTGGCGTCAGGGAGATGGATCTACGGGTCGGAAACGGAACACCTGTTGCTGTTTTGGCCGTAGGGACTTTTGTTTTAGAACTGCCCTCAGGGCATGTACTTAAACTTTTGAACTGTTATTTTGTACCTAGTTTAACTAGGAATATTATTCTGTATCCTTGTTAACCCAGCAGGGTTACACTTTTGTATTTAGAAACACTGGGTGTTATTTATATAAAAATGATGCAGAAATTTGCACAGCTGTTGCAAATAACGGTCTTTATATTTTGAATATAAATGAATCTCCTAAAATGACAAACAAAAGGCTCAAAAGAAGTAATCTAAAAGATGAAGCTTATATGTGGCATTGTCGTCTAGGACACATCAACAAGACTCGCATATCCACACTTTCGAAGAGTGGGTACTTGGACGAATTTGATCCCAATTCATATGACGTCTGCGAATCTTGTCTTTTAGGCAAAATGCCTAAATCACCTTTTAGCGGTAAAGGTGAACGTGCCACAAAACTGTTGGCTCTCGTTCATATTGACGTATGCGGGCCCATGTCTAGCCAGGCTAGAGGTGGATTTCACTACTTCGTAACCTTCACAGATGATGCATCTGTTACGGTTATGTGTATCTTATGAGACACAAGTCGGAAACTTTTGAGAAATTCAAAGAGTTTCGACACGAAGTGGAGAACAAACAGGGAAGAGTATTAAGACATTACGGTCAGACCGTGGTGGCGAATACTTAAGTTATGAGTTTCAAGATTACTTGAAAGAATATGGTATTCTTTCACAGTGGACTCCTCCTGGAACACCGCAATTAAACGGTGTGTCCGAACGGAGAAACCGCACCTTGTTAGACATGGTAAGGTCAATGATGAGTCGCACTGAGCTACCAATATCCTTCTGGGGATACGCATTAAACAGTACTATACTTATTTTGAATAAGGTACCGTCGAAGTCTGTTGAACAGACTCCATATGAAATATGGACAGGAAGGAAACCAGGTTTCTCTTTCCTGAAGATTTGGGGATGCTGGGCATATGTTAAACGTTTGGAAGGTACCAAACTTGAACCCAAATCTGATAAATGCCTTTTCGTAGGATATCCTAGGGAACCAAAAGATATTACTTCTATCACCCACAAGAGAACAAAGTATTTGTTGCTGGAAATCTTCCAAGCAAGATACTGTTGCCGATTCAACAACAGAAGCGGAGTACATCGCTGTATCTGAAGCAGCAAATGAGGCAGTTTGGATCGAAAGTTCCTAATCGGATTAGGAGTAGTTCCGTTAGCAGCTGAGCCCGTTCCGTTGTATTGTGACAATAACGGGGCTTATAGCAAGGCTAAGGAACCAAGGTTCTCATCAACGGTCCAGCATGTTCTTCGACGTTACCATCTGATTCGGGAGATTATACATCGTGGCGATGTAAAGGTCGAGAAGGTCACATCAGATGACAACATTGCAGATCCGCTGACGAAGGCTGTTCTTCAGCAAGTTTTTGAACGACACATACATAGTTCGGGTATTAGATGCTTGAGTGACTGGCTATAGGCCAAGTGGGAGATTGTTAGACATTATGTCCCATAGCGTCACTGTTTGTAAATGATATTGTATTATTGTACAAAATTAACTATGTGATAATGAAATTGCCTTTTGCCGTTTTGTAATATTATTTACTTTGATATATAAATGGCGAAAGTCCATATGATTAATACCGGATTGAGATGATATGAGACAATATCAATCCATAAAGGTTTAATCATTAAATATCCCTAGTCGGAGTATTATCGAGATCGGACATCGATAATGCGGAATAGACTAGTATTGCGCTTGTGCACGTTGTGAGGGCACAACGGCATAGTTCTCATATATTTAAGTATTGGATACTTATGCAAGTGCGATAGGAGGTTGTGTTTTACCGATGGTACGGAAAACAGCTTCGCTCTGGATAGACCCCGCGGAATCCCATTGGTAGTATGTCTGCGTGTCTATGGGAGGCCGCATCAGGGTAGGTGTATATGGTCTTAACCTGAGACTTACATCGCTAGTACTTGCGACAATCGGTAAACTTTGGTTTTGGTGGTTGGGGACCTTAACTGGTTCTGTGTACACCTCTTCTGGGTTTATCGAGAATCGTAGTGTACAGGATGTGATGTCGAGATGGAAGTATCACTTCAGACATATGGAGGTGATGATCACGCAGGACACAGAACTAGTACTCTATAAAAGGTTGCAACCGTCGGGACAATATGACCAGGTCAGGATTGTCCGATTTAAAGAGACTAGTTGCTTGATGTCCGATATATGTTTCGTACGGGGCAGACACATTTCCAGCCCCAGGCCTAACATGTGATCGTCCGATACTGGATCGATGTACGCAATACTACGGTATACTACGCTTGATATAGATCTAATATTCCAGTAAGAATATTTCTGGAGAATTGGGTAGGCATGGCGCTTTGCTAGAAGCCAACCTTGTCTTGTGAATCGGTAAGAACGTAGTACGAGGTATGTACGTGTTCGGATTATCCGACGACCGTATTTACTGCCAACATATCCGGAGATCTCTTGGGTCGCTTCGTGAAGATTCACCTATGATATTTGATTCGGACTTAATTAATCTTGGATTTGCGGAGAAACTTTATCTTGGATAAAGTGCCTTATTAAGAGAGAGAACGATTAATTTAGAATTAATCGATAAAATTATTATATTCGATATAATAATCGAAATTCGATTTAGACGCGAAATTAAAATAGATTTTTAATTCGGGCAAACGAGTTAATTTAGAATTAATTCGTTAGCGACGTAAATAATAATTTCGCTAGGCGCAATTATATATTTAAATTCGATTTAATTAACGTCGCGACGTAAGTTCGGTATTTCGGAAATATCGAACCCGAACGCATGAGTGCACGTGGGCCCACTTTCATTTGGAAACGTGTGGGGCCCACATGACACATGTCATTATATGCATTATTTAATTGTTAATACATTGCATGGTGATAGTGTACAATACACTCAATGGTTTTGCATGGAGTTTGAGTGTTTGACACTCTAAGCCATTGCATGATTTGTGTCATAAGTTTATTATTAATTTAATAAATATTATGGCATAAATATAAATTGATTTTTGTAACAAAGATCAATACAACTCTCCTCTCTCTCTCACAATGCCGTGACTTCCATTAGGGCAAAGAAGATTTGATTTTCTTTTCTCCATTTGCTAGCACATTGAAGGATCAAAGGAGGTGATAGGGAAACCTTCAAAGAGCTTGGAATACACAAAGCTTGGAGCTTCAACTCTTCTTCCTCCCATGGCCGAAACTTGAAGCTTGGAGATTCAAAGATTTTCTTCATCACTTCTCATCACAAAAGCTTTGTAAGTATGATTCCGCCATACTTCATCTTTTAATATATATTCATTGTTGTATTTCATATGCTTAATCTTTCCTTGGGACATATAATAGAAACCAACAGTTTAACCCCTCCCCATAGGGGATCTCACATCGCACTTACTAAGCCCATGCGCTCGATTGAATCATGCATACAAAGAATTAAAAGCAATAATATTAAACGTATATGCCCGATTGAACGTATCTTGTTATTCAACCGAACACACATCAACCGGCGCGGAAAAGATCGTGGTAAAGGATTTTAACCCCTCCAATTAGGGGACCTTCCATCACACTTACTAAGCCCATGCACTCGATTGCATCATGCATACAAAATAAAGACAATCCTATCAAACTTAGTATGCCCGATTGAACATATCTTGCATTCAACCGAACACACATCAATCGATTCGGCAAAGCATCGTGGTGAAGGATTTTAACCCCTCCAATTAGGGGACCTTTCATCGCACTTACTAAGCCCATGCACTCGATTGTATCATACATAAATTAGCAACATGCAGAATTCAAGTAACGAAAAATAGATAAATCAATCCAACATGAAACAAAAGAAGGTGTCGTTTACTCAAGTGGTACGTGGAGTTGTATCCCAAGTACAGACCGCACTACCGTCCATTCGGATTCGGCTACGGAATTTACGTCTGGGTTTCCATCCTATATACCACAAGAGACGACACTCTTCCATTCATCCAATACCCACAACACACATCATATAAAACAATATTCAACAAAGAATTAAAATACAGTCAAAATAAATGACAAGAATCAAATGAAGATGAGTGTGGGAAGTACCCTCAGGTCTAACCTTTTAAGCCGTCTCTCGGACTCGCGTTTCACTCAGATCGGAAGGGGTAAAAACTCCGCAACTTTTCTGGTTCACTGGTTTGCCTTTTCCTTCGCTGTTCGGCCACTCAAGCTACTGTTTCGACTCCGTTTTACTGCTGTTTCCTTGTGGTTTTGCTGTCGTTTCCTCTGTATTTTCTGCTTACTGTTTCAGGTCTTATTTTTTGGTGTTTTAGGCTACTGTTTTTGACGTAGTTTACCGCTATTTTAAGGTGATTTTGGGCTACTGTGTTTGGTGTGATTTTCGGTGATGTGTGGAGGTTTATGGGGCTGATTTTCAGTGGTGATTAGGGGTTGTTTTGGTGGTTGTGGGGGTGTGAATGGCTACTGTATTTTCGGTGATGTGAGGGTAAGGATGAAGGGAATGATTTGCTCTCTTTCTTGTGATTGGCGTGTGATGTCTTAAGGTTTCTTGCTGTGACTTGCGTGTGAGTAGTGTATGAGCTAAAGAAGTGCATGTCTTGGTGAGGGGTTGATTATATAGAGAAGGGCTAGGGCTTCACCTTGTCTCACAAGGAAGGGATTTTGACATTAAAAAGAGGATTTGATTTGGTGTTGAGCAAGGAAAGTCAAAGATTGAGGGGGGACAAATCTTGGCTAGATAAGGAAGTCAATATCTTTAATTTGTTATGATTGATTTTAATTAGGCATGACATCTTTTTAATTTAGTATGTGATTTGTTTAGTTAGGAAGCTAAAATATTTGATTTATCTTATTAGGTATGATTATATTTTATGTTTTATTTAATTGGTAAATGGTTTAAATATTTTATTTAATTTAATGTTTAATTTAATTAATTGGGATGTGTTTTATGGGTTTTAGGGGGCTAATTGGGCTGGGGTGCGAGGCTAGCAGCAAAACCAGAAATACCGACTCTGTTCGAACGTCTATTCGAACGCGGCACGAACATCCGCAATCTGCCTGACGTTCGAACGAAGTAACGAACGCAGCACCAACGAAGACAGTGAACTTGTGAAATGAACTTGATGACGTACTTATTTCGAATTTCCCCTTCCGACCTTCGTTTCCCGCAATATCCTTAGCTAAAAAGGTAGTGCCTCCAACTGAGACTCATCATCGGGTTTCACATGCGAAAATGCAATGCCTACAGCACCATTCCATGCTTTTATAAGGAGGCCTCCATGTTCATTCTCAAGAATCTGATTCCATCCTAATTTTGTGAGTCACATTTCATTGTTTGAGTCAAAGAGAGTTCCTCCATATTCCTAGTTCAAGATCTTCTTAAGGAGTGCCCCTTGAAGAAGAGGAAAATCGAGTTATCATGGGAGAACGTTAGCCACAGAACCGTAGAGCACTGAGACGGGGCTAATAAGTTCTTAAGGACAGAGATACATCTCGACTTGGACGTCATTTATAAGGTTTTTCTTGTTCTCAAAGTTTTAAGGTTCATGCATGTTAGAGTAGATTTGAAATTTAAGTTCTGATTTTGATTGTTAATGCATGTTAATTTTGTTTAATAACACACTAATCCACCAACAATTTTAAGAACTTACTATTTTAGTGTTGTTTGATAGAAATTCACATGCTTTGATAAGGAATTTTCTGGAGAATATACTCTGTGCATGAAAAATATGTAAGGGCGTTCGAACGCCCGACGAACACAAAGGCTAAAATCTAAATTTTCTTAAGAACGTTCGAACGCGTATTCAAACGCGTCTCGAACGCAAGCCTTCTGACTTAGAACGTTCGAAGGCATATTCAAACGCAACTCGATAGCAAGCTTTATGCCCTCGAACGTTCGAACGCTTCCTAAACGCAACATGAACGTAAACTCTCTAGAATATTCCATTCAAACGCGTTCTCGAACACTACACGAACGTTTACTCTCTCGAATATTCCGTTTGAACGCGTTCTCGAACGCTACACGAACGTGAACTCTCTGGAACACTCCGTTCAAACGTGTTTTCGAATGCTACACGAACGCGCGCGCACTGGACAGTCTCGTTCGAACATATATACGAACGCAACACTAACGAAATCAGTCCTGGAATTGTTTTTAAAATTGAAAAAAAAAAAAGAAAAACAAAACTTAGATTAACTTAATTAATCATAATATTAACTTAGTAAATCATATATTGTATCACAATAATCTTGGTAGTATAGATTTAAGCTAATATTAGGGTATTCAATTATCGAAAGCATACACATAGTGATAAAGTTTAAAATTAATTGTGTGTTGCATACTTGGTTGAGAATTTAAAGTGTAATCATACACATGTAATTCCATCCAATCTTGATTGACACATACACATATATCTACACATATCGAATATTGTATTGTAAAATTAAAAGTGTAATATTATGTTTTGAATTGCTAAGAGATTTTATTGAGCAAGTGTTTAATGTTGGGAAACGGCCGCGAGTGCGCAGCGAAAAATTAAAAAATTATAATGCCGCTATTCATTTGCCCAAGACCCGTTTGTTTTGATTATTCTACAAGCCTAGGCATGTAACTATATATTCTAAGCATAAAACTCATAAAACATGCAAAGAACATAAACCTAAACATGCTAACTATCATAAGAACTGTAATTAAAATAAAGAAATAAAAAGGGCTTACTTGAACCGAAGACTCCTACAGTCCTCCCTCCAATCTACAAGCTTTTCTCAAACTCAGCGAGCTCTTCCACGTTCCAAAGAGCCACCCAAGTGTGTGGCCTCCAAAGGTGCACACACCAAAGCCAAAACTCAACGGCAAGACTACGCCTTGAGTGCACGAGTATTTTGCCCTTGGTGCTAGCCTAGGAAAATACCTCAAAACTTTTAACTTGAGATTCCTCTAGTCAATTAGACTTAAGGATCTTCAAAATCAGTGGTTTACTCTTAAACTTTAGAGTTGCTCAGTTATATAAACCCAAGATATGAAAGGTTTTGGTGTAAAAATTTGTAAAGAATTCTTTGGGTTTATATATATGCTCCAAAGACAACAAAATTAATTAAGAATCTGATGTGGGATAAATGCTAATTAAATCTTAGCCATTGGATCTTAAAATAGTGGTTTAATGAGATTATAAAACCCTAATAAGAGTTTGGGCCGAATTGGAATTCAAAACAAATAAAAATAATAAAAAAAATTAAATTTATTATTCACGTTTTTTTTTCTTATTCATTTTTCCAATTCTAAAAGTGCCTCTATCGTCATTCACCAATCCCTAAGCCACTTTGGAACCTCATAAATGATCTGTTCAATAATTAAACACATTGAACCATTTATGAACAATTCCTACAACAATCATATATGATGTTAAATTTGTATTGTGCACTGTTAACCATTGATTTCGACTTTGTTGTGTGTGACCTTTTGGGTTCCCCTCAAGTTGGACATAAAATGAATCATGATAATTTAATCGAACATAAATTACCCTCCGATCAGATGGTCGTTCGATTTCAATGACCAAGGTTGATATCTAGAAACATGCCAAGGCCCCCAAATGAGAAGGAAAGATATATACCCATTCTGTATGCGATTTACATATGATATGGTCCCTCGTCTCACTGTATCCCCACCGTTTGACCTAGGGTATGGAAAGTGTCTACCCATATAGTCAAATGTATGATGTTGATAGTGTCATGAATCGTGCTAACCCAAGAATCTCACATGATTCTTCCGCTGCGGCCACAATCTCAAGCACTGATCACACATATCAACCGCGAACTGGAATACTACTCTTCTAAGAAAAAATATTCCGAGAGAGTGGCGATTCTCTGTTGTATCTTTTCAAACTTCATGTGTTTTAACAAATGACTCAATCGTACCCTTATGACCGGATCTTTTGAACAGGGGAAGGAGAATGTCAAAGTCATTTGATCCACACATAAGATTGTAAAGACATCATGTCTAAGGACTAGTCATACAATCGATACATGAAAGTTCTCACAGACACATGGGATAAACACTCCATGTGAAAACTTTCGGCGGTCTGTTCGATGGACACGAGCAACTCATGCATCCATGTGACACACCAAGCGGTCGGATCTCCGCTAGTAGCCTATGAGATCGGCTACCCCATATAAGGGCAGATCATATCATCATGCTAGTCTCTCCGCTTTGTGAACGCCCAGATTATTCACAAAACTATAATTAAGAATGTTTGAGAGTAATGATTCTCATAAGGCGTGGAAGTCATCATCTTATTACTCCAAGGGCTTTATTACAGTGTTTGATTATTCATATAATTTATGTAAGACACGTATAATAAAGATTTCCATTTTATTAATTAATGAAAATATTGCAAATACATGTATATATAGCCCATCCACAAGTTCGGTATAGGGCATATCCCTAACAATCTCCCACTTACACTATAGCCAACTAGTATGAGTCTGGACATCATACTCTCGGGTGTGCCTATCATGCTTTTGTTGAGTCAGCCCTTTAGTTAGAGAATCTGTAAGATTATCTTATGTGGGTATTTTCTCTATAATAACTTCTTTTCTCTCAACAATCTCCCTGATGAGATGAAATCGCCTGATTACATGCTTGGATTTCTGGTGGGACTTTGGTTCATTTGATTGAACAATGGCGCCCATGTTGTCATAGTACATCGTGACGCCATTCTTTATCGCTGGAAGAACTTCCAGCTCCGTGATGAACTTCCTTATCCAGACTGCTTCTTTAGTTGCCTCAGATGTTGCAATATACTCGGCTTCAGTGGTGGAGTCCGTTATAGTTGACTGCTTTAAGTTTTTCCAACTGACACATTTGTCATTCAAAGTAAACAAATATCTTGTTTGCGATTTGTTGTCATCCCTATCGGTCTGAAAGCTTGCATCACAGTAACCAATGACTTTCATCTCAGAACAATCTCCGTATGTCAAGAAAACATCCTTAGTTCTTCTTAGATACTTGAGGATTGTTTTGACAGCTGCCCAGTGTTGCTCACCAGGATTTTCCTGATACCTGCTCGTTATGCTAAGAGCATAAGAGACATCAGGTCTTGTACATAGCATGGCGTACATGATCGATCCTATTGCTGAAGTATAAGGGATCATACTCATACGCTCTCTATCTGAAGGAGTATGTGGACATTGCTCCTTAGATAATTTGATTCCATGACAAGTAGGTAAATTACCTCTTTTGGAATCTTCCATTTTGAATCTTTTCAAAACTTTATCTATGTACGTAGATTGAGAAAGTCCTAACAACCTCTTAGATCTAGTACGGTAGATCTTAATGCCGAGGATGTAGGATGCTTCTCCCAAATCATTCATGGAGAAATTCTGAGATAACCATTGCTTGGTGGCTTGCATCATAAGAATATCATTTCCAATGATTAATATGTCATCGACATATAATACAAGAAATATAACAGCACTCCCACTACTTTTCCTATAAACACAAGGCTCGTCTACATTTTTGATGAAGTCAAATTCTTTGATTGTCTCATCAAATCGTATATTCCAACTTCTGGAGGCTTGCTTGAGTCCATAAATGGATTGTTTAAGCTTGCATACTTTATTATAATCATCCTTAGTTGCAAACCCAAAGTGTGCAGTTAGTGCCAGTGAAATTCGAATGGACTTTATCATTGCAACAGGCGAGAAGGTTTCGTCATAGTCAATTCCTTGGATTTGTATATAACCTTTCGCCACCAACCTAGCATTATAGGTTTGGATGTTGCCTACTGTATCAGTTTTACGCTTGTAAATCCACTTGCAGCCTATGGGTTTTATCCCTTCAGGTGCATCCACCAAGTCCTAGACTTGATTATGATATATAGAGTCTATTTCAGATTTCATGGCCTCAAGCCACTTGACTGAATCAATGTCACGCATTGCTTTGTCATAACTGGTTGGATCGTCATTATCAATGACCTGATCATGTTCCTCATCAAAATGGAAACCATATTTTTCAGGCTCATATCTTTCCCTACTAGACCTTCTAAGTTCATAACCTTGGGGTTGTTCCGTCGCTACTTTTTTGAGGGGCATGGGGTTTAGTTTTATGTTAGTTTGTTCTTCTCGTACCTCAACGAGGTCAATTCTACTCCCACTATATTTCTTGAGAAGGAATTCATTCTCTAGAAATTTAGTATTTCGTGAGACAAATGTTCTTTGTTCATTTGGGACGTAGAACACGTATGATCTTGAGTTCAAGGCATATCCTACAAACTTACATTTAACTGCCTTATCATCCAATTTGTTAGTTTGTGTGAGCTTAACATATGCGTCACATCCTCAAACTCTTAGATAACTAAGACTAGGACGTTCCCCAGACCATAACTCATATGGTGTTTGACTAACAGTCTTGTAAGGAACTTGGTTTAGTAGTAATGTTGCAGTTTCTAAAATGAGACCCCAAAATGAAAAAGGTAGATCCGTGTCTGGCGTCATTGATCAGACCATATCTAATAATGTTCGATTTTCCTTTCGGAGACCCTATTATGCTGTGGAGTTCCCGGAGGAGTCCACTGGGAAACAATGTCATTTTCCCTCAAGTAATCTTGAAATTCGTCGCTTAAGTATTCACCATCTCGGTCAGACCTCAGTGACTTAATACTTTTATTAAGCTGGTTTTCTACTTTAGCTTTGAAGTCTATGAATTTCTCAAAGGCTTCAGATTTATACCGCATAAGGTACATATACCCATATCGCGAGTGATCATCGATAAAGGTAATGAAGTATGAGAATCCACCTCTAGCGGTGACTGACATTGGTCCGTATATATCAGAGTGTATGAGTTCTAATATCTCCGCTGCACGCTGTCATTTACCTTTGAAGGGTAATTTGGCCATTTTACCTAGTAAACAAGACTCATAAGTTCTATAAGGTTCATATTTGAAGGGTCTGAAATACACATCCTTATGTAGCTTAGTTAATCTTGTTTCATTGATATGACCTAAGCGACTGTGCCATAGAAGTGATTCATTGAGATTATTCGAGTTAACGTTGTATATGTTAGAGGTTGAACATTCTTTGTTAGTTTGTAAGACATATATACCATTATTCAAAATAACATCTCCATATTTTATTTCATTGAAATAAATAGAACATTCATTACAACCTATTAGGCATGAAAAGCCTTTATTACATAAAGAAGAAATTGAAATGATGTTCTTCACTAGAGAAGGTACATAAACACAATCTTCTAAGTCTAAAACTAAACCATTTGGCAAAACTAATGAATAAGTCCCCATGCACAATATAGCCAGTTTTGCTCCATTACCCATGCGTAAGTCAACCTCCCCATGATGGAGTCTCCTACTATTTCTAAGGCCCTACATATTGTTACACAAGTTGACAAGAACTCACTTGGGTTGGAAACCAAGCAAACCCCAAGCATCTTTCTCAAAACCCCAAGAACTTTGAATACTGATTTTGTAGGAACAAAACCCAACCAAGATCAGCCCCTAACCACCATGAAACTCAAGTCCATGATAACCACAAGCATGAAATCAGATTGTATTTTGCTAGCAATGGAGACGCCACTAAGTTGCCAAGCTTAGATAAGTCAATTTGAACTTGAAAAGGGGAATCCCTCCCTCAACAAGGTTTCGGCCATAGCCATGGAAAGATCAAGCTTTTCTCTCTTTCAAATTTTTTATATTACGTTGGTTGTCTCCAAAATACAAAGAAGAGTCATATAATAAGGGTTACAAGAGAGTAAAAAGACTAAAATGACCCTAGAGCTAAAATTACCAAAAGCCCTAAATCAAGTACCTCAACCACGACCATTAAGGTCCTTTTGCACCTAAATAAACTTAAAACAAATATTAGAAGCTAATCTCACTTAAGCTAATTGAGGTGCTTACATGCTATAGTAAATTGACGTGCTTCCGGCTAAGTAGAGATCTAAGCATAATTAAGCCTAATGGCATAGTCAACCATGCTAATTACATCATAAATAAAGTCAAAATTTCGAGCACAAATAACAAAAATGCCCCCATTTGGCCGAATTCAACATAATCCCAAAATGGGTGAAATCAGGTCAAAAGGGTGCTGGTGCTGAAGCTACTCTGCTATGCTTCAGTCTAAGCTGATCTGGGTCAAATGAAATAGCTTGGGGACCTCTCTGGTTATGCTCATATGTGTCACTGGTGTGCACTTGACTTGGTTGCTGCAACTGGTCACATAGCTCTGATTAGTCCCGAAAAGGCCTCTTTGATCTTCTTTGCTCTTTGGCGTGTGATTGGACCTGTTGGCAACTTCATGGGTTCCTCCAAGTTATTAGATGCATCATGTAATGTCTCTGGTGTGGTTGGACTCATGTCATTCCCTCCTTGTTGAAAAGGATTCGACCTCAAATCTGAACCTGCATCAAAATGAGTTAAGTCAGAAACATTAAAAGTAGCAGATACGTTATACTTACCTTGCAAATCCAGCTTATATGCATTGTCATTGATCTTTTCCAAGACTTGAAAAGGTCCATCTCCTCTCGATTGTAGCTTGGATCTTTTCCTCTTGCATATAAAGCCACACCCAATTGCCGGGGTCAAACACAATGCGTTGGAAACCTATTATTCTCACCAATTCTGCCTTTCCCTTATCATTCATACTCCCAAGCTTAATAAGAATCAAAGATAATAAATCCATAAGAGTTAAAGAATTAGAATAATAATCAATCTCATAAGGCAAGTAAAAACTAGAATAATGAATGCATCTATTATATGCAAACTCCGGCCCCGCTATTGTGTCTGTGATCTTCTTAGTTCTTTGGCGTGTGATTGGGCTTGTTGGCAATTGCAAAGGCTTTAATATTCCTTGGATGACTGCATTCATGTCAAATGTTGTCCCTTAGATCATGTCATTCTCCCTCTATTGAAATGGATTCGTCCTCGAATCCGAACCCGGATCATAGATAGTTATGACAAAATTAATTGGACGATGATATTGAAATATAAAAGAATCATACTTGACCACTTGTACCTGCGATGAAAAAGCATAAACAATAGAGAAAATGTTATGGAAAAACTTCACTACCACATCTACTTTCTTTTCACCAGCTCTCACAGCTTCATCATCACTCATGGCCACTATCTCAACCATACTTGCAAAGACTTCCTCAAACACATGCTCAGCTTCACTATGTTTTTCAACCTCAAAGCACACTACCTCACAAGTGTTTACTCCCTCAATGCTCACGGTCTCACAAGTATTTTCACTTACCATGTCACTTATAACACAATTCACAACATTCAAGGCCTCACAAGTGTTTTCATTCGCTATGCACTCAACATCACAAGTGCTTCTCACTTCATTACACACAAATTCAATAGCTTTTGGTTGTTGAGTACTCTCTTCATTCACTGCATATTTAGTTACCTTCCAAGTCTTTTTCCATTTCTCATAAGATCTTCTATAATCACTCATAATATCTTGGATATCACTTTTGAAAGTATCCAAAACCTCGATCTTATCATCAATAGTTAAACTTGGACCTGCCATCTTAACACTAAACAAACATATTAGAAATAATAAAAAGCAAAACAAATATGTAAATCCTCACAATCTCACGTGCTTACACTCGAATGATATCACTCCACTCGTGTTTGCACTCTATTGGCTTTTACCCGATACTGTGCTCACAATCACTGCCTTTCACCACTCTTGAGTTCTTCTTCAATTCAATTACAAATCAACTCAATTCCCAGTATGGTCAACTAAGGTGTAGTCCACAAGCTAGCAGAAACACAATGTATATATAGAGCATGTGGAATAAAGCAAATAAGATAAGTAATCACGGAGACTCAATTGAAAGAAACCTATAGCTAGAGTGCTCATAATAAGAAAGAATGACGAGTTAGCTAAATGCAATAAATAAGCAAGCAAGCAATCAACGTGTCACTGAAGCAATCTTGTGGTCACTCGCTATAGTGTTTGAGCTCACCTTTCTTTTCTTCTCACACACACTCACAAGTGCTTACACTCCAATGAAACACAATGAAGCACAACGGATTTCAATACGGCTATAACACAAATATAGTCTTTCAAGCTCAAACCAATACAAACCAAATCAAATATCAATGTAACTCATGTAAAGCAATCCAATCAACTTGCAAATGGTCTAATCAAGCTAAGCACAATGCTACCAATTTTTTTTTTTTAAGTAGGTGACTCAGCTGCTTACGTAAGTAGCTTACAAATAGGTCAATTAAGCATGTCAATTCGGAAATGGTAAGTTACAAACCAACTAAACATTTTTTCCAACTAACTTGGTGATGCAGCAGCTTGCCTCTTCAAGCACCTCTCAAATGCAATGATGGCCACTCAGATTTCCATGTCAAGCTCATGAGTGCTTCCATTTTCAATGTCATGCTAATGATTTCAACACAAATCCAATGTCAAGCTAATGATGGCTCACGCAAATCAGCAAGCACACTTGTTAATTCATGCTTCAATATAAGCACATCAAGCATCTTACTCACGGAAATATGTGTAACAAAGCAACCAGACTTGTCTCACAAAGTTAACACACAAGCATAAGTAAACTTCAAGAGTAAGTCACGACCTCATCAATCCATAAGCATTTCATTTTGTTTCAACACTCATTCACTCAAATGCCTCACAACACTCAAACACACTTGTTTTCCTCACACTTCACAAGATTGCAACAACTTCACAAAGATTGCAAACAAGCTAGTTCACGCAAATGCTAGGGGTAATGGAGTGCAATCTGATTTTCTCAAAGTAGATATGAACAATACCTATTGAAAACAAGCTAAGTGACATGCATATGGCAAGAACAAAGCAAGGGTGGTGATGGTTCTTCCTTGGCCGAATCTGACCTGATGCATTTTTTTTTTTTTTGAAACTAATAACTTAATAACAATGTTAAACACGTCCTAGTAACTTACAATTAACAACTAAACACTTGATTCAAGCAAAGAACACAAAAGCCCCAATTTTGACCTAAGTAGCCAAAGCTTAACTCAAAGAAATACTCATGATCAATCAAAAAACACTCAAGGCAGAATGTTATTCATATATTTTGATCACAAATCAACAAGAATCAGCAAGAAACAACAAGATCCAACAATGGCCGAATCAAGGTGGAAGTAAAACCTTGATGCTGAAACTAAATCAACAAAGAACAAAAGATGAATACAAGATTAAACAACACAAAGGATAGGAAATCAGACCTCAGAACCCTAAGCTCATGATACCAAATGACAAGAACTCACTTGGGTTGGAAACCAAGCAAACCCCAAACATCTTTCTCAAAACCCCAAGAACTTTGAATACTGATTTTGTAGGAACAAAACCCAACCAAGATCAGCCCCTAACCACCATGAAACTCACGTCCATGATAACCACAAGCATGAAATCAGATTTTATTTTGCTAGCAATGGAGACGCCACTAAGTTGCCAAGCTTAGATAAGTCAATTTGAACTTGAAAAGGGGAATCCCTCCCTCAACAAGGTTTCGGCCATAGCCATGGAAAGCTCAAGCTTTTCTCTCTTTCAAATTTTTTATATTACATTGGTTGTCTCCAAAATACAAAGAAGAGTCATATAATAAGGGTTACAAGAGAGTAAAAAGACTAAAATGACCCTAGAGCTAAAATTACCAAAAGCCTAAGTCAAGCACCTCAACCACGACCATTAAGGTCCTTTTTCACCTAAATAAACTTAAAACAAAGATTAGAAGCTAATCTCACTTAAGCTAATTGAGGTGCTTACATGCTATAGTAAATTGACGTGCTTCCGGCTAAGTAGAGATCTAAGCATAATTAAGCCTAATGGCATAGTCAATCATGCTAATTACATCATAAATAAAGTTAAAATGTCGAGCACAAATGACAAAAATGCCCCCATTTGGCCGAATTCAACATAGTCCCAAAATGGGTGAAATCAGGTCAAAAGGGTGCTGGTGCTGAAGCTGCTCTGCTATGCTTCAGTCTGAGCTGATCTGGGTCAAATGAAATAGCTTGAGGACCTCTCTGGTTATGCCCATATGTGTCACTGGTGTGCACTTGACTTGGTTGCTGCAACTGGTCACATAGCTCTGAGTTAGTCCCGCAAAGGCCTCTCTGATCTTCTTTGCTCTTTGGCGTGTGATTGGACCTGTTGGCAACTGCATGGGTTCCTCCAAGTTATTAGATGCATCTTATAATGTCTCTGGTATGGTTGGACTCATGCCATTCCCTCCTTGTTGAAAAGGATTCGACCTCGAATTTGAACCTGCATCAAAATGAGTTAAGTCAGAAACATTAAAAGTAGCAGATACGTTGTACTTACCTTGTAAATCCAGCTTATATGCATTGTCATTGATCCTTTCCAAGACTTGAAAAGGTCCATCTCCTCTCGATTGTAGCTTAGATCTTTTCCTCTTGCATATAAAGCCACACCCAATTGCCGGGGTCAAACACAATGCGTTGGAAACCTATTATTCTCACCAACTATGCCTTTCCCTTATCACTCATACTCCCAAGCTTAATAAGAATCAAAGATAATAAATCCATAAGATTTAAAGAATTAGAATAATAATCAATCTCATAAGGCAAGTAAAAACTAGAAGAATGAATGCGTCTATTATATACAAACTCCAGCCCCGCTATTGTGTCTGTGATCTTCTTAGTTCTTTGGCGTGTGATTGGGCTTGTTGGCAATTGCAAAGGCTTTAATGTTCCTTGGATGACTGCATTCATGTCAAATGTTGTCCCTTAGATCATGTCACAAGTGAGTCCCACAACTGGTGTCAAGCACCCAAGTAGAAGGTTCAGAGTTTTGAGAATATAGTTCAATCATATACAACATACATGAAGCATTGGGCTTCTTGGCCTATTGGGCTTCCCTAGTTTCCTTGGCTTTCAATGGTTTCATAAGCTCACTTTTGATTATTTGATAATCAAGTTGTCATTCTAGAGTTGCTAAGCCACTCATTGATGACCTAGAATTATTCTTGAGTTGTTTCATGATGGTGAGACTTGTTTGGTGTGGTAAAGTTTGAATTAAAAGGTTGGATTTAATTGATTTGGTAAAATTTATCAATTTGAAGAAATTATAAAATTAGGGTTCTTAACCCTTTCCAAATTTGAGGATTTTCATATATAAGATGTATTATGGTGTGTATATGATGGCATATTAATTTTAGGGTTGATTGGATTTGATCTTGACATGTTTTAAACATAAAATGACCAAATTGCAAAAACTGAAAAGTTTGGGGCTGTTCGGCAATTTAAGGAAATTTGGGGATTTTGTTACAATCTGATTTTTGATGTTTTGGACATGTAGGACATCATTTTAGAAATGATTTAGAATCATCCAAAATTGTATTTGACAATTTTAGGACTAAATGATTAATTTTGTAAAGTTTTTGGGGCCAATTCAGCAATTACCAAGAAATATGATTTCTTGTGCCAAATTTCAGTTTTTAAGTATTGGGTAATTAAATATATAAGTTTATTTAATTGATCCAAGAAATAATTTTGAAATCAGAAAATTTTGATTTTCCGCGTTTCCGCTGCGTTATTGGATTTTCTCCATAAACTGGCCATATGAGCAGCAGATAACCTGAATTCAAAAATTTGGTCCGGTCTCATCTAAAAAATAAAAATTCTAAATTTTGGATATGTTACTACCTTAGGTTTCTAGTTTATTCAGAAATTTACGCTTCATCAATCGGACATCACAAACTTGACTTATAAGCAAATATTTACAGCCTGTTCGGAAAGTAACCTAACCCAATACCATTACTTAACTTTCTTATTTCACATTCTCATTTAATTCTTCTAATCCAATGATCCCCAATAGAATTTAGAATATTATAAGCACTATTAATACCTATAAAACATGCTTAATTTCCTAATTTAATATGCAATTTTGGATTTTCAACTTAAACCAAAACAAACTCATATCAAACATCATTCTAAGCATACTTCATCAATAATTTTCATCAAAGCAACAAAAACACTCCCCCCTAAGATCATAACAGTTTCGTTCAGCCCCTTCCATTGGGGAAAAATTAGGTATTTACAAAAAAGAAGCTCAATCCATGCTCAATGTTATCATGAATTGCTTAAATATGTATGTTAGCACTACTTTTGTAGCTAAAATGCCAAATGAAATTTCTAGGGTTCTTCTAGTTTGAATTTAGGGGAAGAAGATTTATGCCATAAACTCAAGATTAGAGGAAGGAAGAAGAAAAAGAAGCTTACTTGCATGAAGAGGAGTTGAAATCATCAATTTTTCCTTCACCTTGGCATGTGAAAATGAAAGAATTTGAAGTTATTTTGGGGACCAAATTCGTGCCCTAAGGAGAAGATAAGATGATGAATAGTGTTTTCTATTTATAGTGCAAGGGATGATTTTTTTTGTTTGCAAATGAGTGGCCCAAAATTTATCACATCACCCAATTCTAGTTTATTCCCGAATTTTACTATAGTAGCTACGAAAATTATGATTGTTGACCTACTTCTGATTCGAATTTGGAACAATATCTAACGCGGAAGTTGTAGCTCTCGGTTTTAGATTTTTGACGATATAAAATTCATAAAAAATCAGAGATCGTATGAAAAGGTTAAGGCCCGAATACTAAGAGTTGTTCGGAGTGGAACATCGAACAAATTTGTATCGGAACTGCAAAGAATTTTCCGAATATCCAAAAAGTCATTTCATGAGCACATACATGCTTGAACATGATTCATATCACGTATTATTCCATCTTTAGCATAGTAGTTGTTGGAATTTCCGGGGTTTACATTTCTAGTGGGATGTCGAATTATTATTGTGAATGTCCTGCCTCACCTAATGGATTTTGGTACTTCATCTTTAATGAGTCAAAATTCCTTTTATTTTTTTATCTCTATGCAAGACTTGACCTTTGCACATCTAGCAAACAATTAATGAGTTGATATTTTCACTAGTTAAAGTAGGCCCAACACCTTTCGTCACGTAACTCATGTGATTAGCCCTACAACAATTAGGCTAAAAAGACGAACAAGTCAAAGAGTACTTAAACATGTGAGGGTTCCTCACCTAATAGGTTTTGAGATTGCCAACATATGTTTAATAGGCTACTTGATCGTGTTGGAAGGTTAAGGCTTAATATTTAATCCTGGGGACTAATTAATTATTCATATCTCTATATGATTTTTTATGTATTTTCTTTTAGTTCATCTTGATATTTTTGTATCTTATAGTTTCATTAAACATAATGCACAAACACACTTTATCACGTAACTTTTATGTTTGGTTCTAGACGAGGGGATCCTAATCTTTTATTAACATTTAATAAAACTGTTTCATTTGGTTTAAAGACAATCTTTCACAATTTGGTGACTAGATAAAACTCCCAGAAGATGAGGGAGGTCATACGTGACTACTTAAGTCCCTACCTTCTCAGACTCTTATTGCATTGATGATGAGTTCTTTGTACATCATTGTACGAGAATGTCTAAGGTTCTCATGACTTGTATAATCTTATATTAATCTTAAAACTTTTAAAAGATTACTCTTTCAGTATTTATCAATTAAGATTTTAATCCTATTGAATTATTAAAAGGTTTAATCAAAGTAGGGATTATTGTCGTGAAACATTAATGAGTTTTAATTCAATTAAAACTCCAATTTGATTTTAACTTCCTAAAAGGAAGTTTAAGTTCAAAACTAGCAACAACTCAAATTTCATTAGGATTCTTTCCAAAAACAACTTTTAATGGAATAAAAATTTTAATTTTACTCAAATTTAATTCAAGAAAACATTACAATTTTTTTTAATTTCGAAAATTACAGTTTGACCCATGAACTTTTAGGTATTATATAATAGTCCCAAAACTTTCAGAATTTTGCAAATGGGTTCCTGTGGTAGAAACTTGCTCAAGTCGCAACTCACTGTGATGCACGTCGTGACTTAACAAGCACGTCATGATGCAATAGGATACACGTCGCGACCCGGAGAAGGCAGTGTAGGAAACGCTTTCCCTCGCGCAGCGGAAGAGGCTTAGGCACCCGGGATCGACCTTAAAAAAAATTATGCTCTCCTCATATTAATCCAGAATTTTTCTGCCAAAAATTCAAATTCGAACAGCCCTCAAAATAATCCATAATTAATTCACGAACATATTATGGCTTGTGACAATTCGGCTTCCTCGTCATTAACCATGTGAGTGCATGTTCTTTGATCCAGTCCTGGTCATGCGCGTGACAATAGTGAGCGTAACAATTGGCCCTTGTTTTCGTTTTGACATAAGGTAAAGGAGTCATGTGCGTGTAATCTCATTCCACAAGCAGTATCTGACTCGTAATTTGCAACATAAAATTCACACAACTTTAATTCATGAAACATGCATAATTGACACGCCCAATTTGTTTCATCCCTTTTGATCATATGCTTTGATAATACTTCATGATGCCATGTTGTAAATTCTTCAAATATAATTATTTTGGATGGAGGAGAGACATATCTCTTGGATGGTATCCTATAGGGACATATCCTCCAATTGAGTATAACATGCTACAAGGCTCTAAGGGTGCATGGGAGGGTATAACCCTTTGGAGGGTTGCATCCCATCACGAAGGGTGCCCTTAAGATACCATTTCATGCTTTTATAAGGAGGCCTCCATGTTCATTCTCAAGAATATGATTCCATCCTAATTTTGTGAGTCACATTTCATTGTTTGAGTCAAAGAGTGTTCCTCCATATTCCTAGTTCAATATCTTCTTAAGGAGTGCCCCTTGAAGAAGAGAAAATCGAGTTATCCTGGGAGAACATTAGCCACAGAACTGTAGAGCACTGAGACGGGCTAATAAGTTCTTAAGACAGAGATATATCTCGACTTGGACGTCATTTATAAAGTTTTTTTTTTGTTCTCAAAGTTTTAAGGTTCATGCATGTTAGAGTAGATTTGAAATTTACGTTCTGATTTTGATTGTTATTGCATGTTAATTTGTTTAATAACACACTAATCCACCAACAATTTTAAGAACTTACTATTTTAGTGTTGTTTGATAGAAATTCGCATGCTTTGATAAGGAATTTTCTGGAGAATATACTCTGTGCATGAAAATACGTAAGGGCGTTCGAACCCGACCGAACGCAAAGGCTAAAATCTGAATTTTCATAAGAACGTTCGAACGTGTAATATCCCGGTCACCCGTACCTGCCCAGCACAGTAAAAAATTGTGCGAAGCATGTTTATATTCAATTTTGGATATAAAAGTGATTTCCATGACTTAGAAACCCCGACCGGAGACTCGGGGCAAAAATTTGATTTTACGGCAAAATCGCCCGGCGAGCCATTTCAGACAGCTTTAGGTATTTCGGCTCTAACGTTTTCATCCGAACTCCGGTTTGGACGAATTGTATACCGTTAGAAAGCTAAGACATATATGCACATCTTTCATGTTGAACATTATTCCAAAATCAGAGTAGAACAAAGTCACAAATGCGACCAAAGTTACTGTTTTTGTCAAAATTCGAGAACAAGTGAAATGGTGACACTTGGCACTACCCAAGCCACTCCTTCTCAACCAACAAAATCTGCAACATGTATAAATACCAGTACTATTCATTCTTTCTCTCTCTTCAAGCCAAAATTCGTAGCTTCCCCTTCTCCTCATGCCAATGACATTTCTTCATCAATTTTAAGTTTTGTTTATGGAAAATACATGGATTCAAGCATCAAATGAAGCATGTAAGTGTTTTACACACCCTTTCCTTCTTGCAATTTTCAGTTTTGAACATGATTTCTTCCCCCTAAAATTCGAAACTTTGAACCCTAAAATTTGGGGTTTTTGATTTTTGGATTGATAGAAGTTATGGCATGATTAGGTTGTTGTTTGGTGGAGGTATAGCATGGTTATAACTTGGGTATTGATTGAATGTACATGATGAGCTTGGAGAGGCTCTTGGCCGAAACTAGGAGGATGAAAGTGAGTGGTGATTTTTTTGATTTGTTGACTTGTTTAATATTGAATGAGTGTTGTATGATGATATGAACACACAATAATTTGTTTGGTTTGATTGGATGAGAAATGCAAAAAAAAAAATGTAAATTGGACAGTTTGGTTAAAGAAATTTCAGGTTCTGTTGCACTTTAATTTTCGTGCCTTTAGAGGAATTAGGAGAATGGTAAAAAACTAAACTTGTGGATTTATGTCTCATATAATGTCTGTAAAATGGTTTAGTGAAATATTGAGTATTGGAAAAGTTATGAGGTTGTGAGTAGGGCTGTTTCTGTTTGTTAATTATGCAGGTAGCCCGAATTTGATCAACTAATTTGGGAATTTTAGGGCTGATTGAGGCTGAGTGATAAACATGAAATTTGTTCATTCATGTTTAAACTAAATGCCTGTAAAATAATTTTTCAATTGGATCTAAATTGCTTCTGAAATGATGAAGAAACCGAGACCTGTTCAGATAGTAACACTGCTGAAACATGGCAAAAATTAGTAAGTTGTGTTTTATGGTTTGATCAAGTTTGATATATGTTTGTGGGAATGATTTGCATGATTTGATAATGGCTTGATGATGAATAATGCGTATGCGGATGAATGTTCATGCATGATAATGAAAATGAATTGAAAAGTGCTAAACTTGAAAATATGTATATTGGCCGAATCGGGTAATAATGGAATGGGGTTTGTGTCTTTGTGAATTGGATAACGATTGGTAGTAAAAAAATGTATATGCTAATGCATTGTGTGATGACTTGTGAAGTAGATGAAGAATGTGTGTTAATGATGAATGCATAGGGAAAACAAAGTGCATGATATGATAAAGTGAATGAGTATTCTGACACTGATGAGTTTAATATACTTGTGAATTAAAGGAAGTGGAGTTGATGTGTACATGCTTTGGATACCGAATGGTGACAATAGAAAGTATCAAACTCGGATAACGTTGGAGTCCAGGTAAGTACACTATGCTAGGATTTCCTTGGATTTGTAAACTTTAAAACGATAGGATTTAAAGAATCTGAAAAGATGAAAGTAGAACTTGATAAAGAGTGTGCTAGGAAATTTCTAGAGATTCCATTAGTAAGAAAGTAAAAGAGAAAAGATTTAGTGAATGCGGGATACGGGAAATGTGTGAAACATGGAAAGCATGAGAATCTGAACATTTAACGTAAACTCGGTAAATTACGGAAAAATGGATTATGAAGGTAATAAGTGATTGGACTTATAGTTGTGAGTATATTAGTTAAAGCATGATTACAAGTGTTTGTACAAATCGGAAACATGTCTATATTAAAGATGATGATAGAAATGTATGAACATGAGTTATGATGTATTAATAATATAAGTGACTATTTGGTAGCATATGATATGCTTAGAAATACTATTAAGAGTTGCGGATGTTTGAATGTATATAATATATAAATGTTATGTGGTTATGCTTGGAATGCGCGGTGTGTGAAACATAGGTACGTGCTATAGCTTAATGGTTATGCGTGAATATAATTCATGGGAATACGGTAATGAGAATTTAATGCGAATTGGGTAAAGTAAGGAAAATGGTTAAGAGGTGAATATTTGAACGTGTGTTATACGTTTAAGAAACGATGATAGTAATGATGCATTTGTAATAAAGTGAAATAAGTATGAATGAGATTTAGAATATAACAAGCATGTGAGAATGCTAGATTCATCGTAATGATTGTAATTCAATGCCAGTATGAAATATGTATGCGTATGAATTATACTATATTGTTAATGTATGGAAACGCTTGGCAATGCATGGTATGCACGGACTACAGGTATGTGTTATGACTTGAGAGTTATCCGTGAATGTGTCGTGATGTTTAACGAGATTATGAGCATATAAGAATGTTGAGATGATTGTGTTGGATCATGTGTGTTGAAAGCAATGATGTATAATTGCATAAGAATAAATAGTATATGGATACACTAGAATATATTTGAGAATATGCATATCTGAGAATGCATAAGCATGGGCATGAAACTATATGTAAGCATTTCCAAAATATATGTGCATAAGTATAAATCAAGGGTTTTCAGAAGCAAAAAAAAAAATGTTTTCAGAAGTTGATTTTATGATTTTCGGGGCATGAGGGAAAAACTCACCCCAGTACGTAACTTGAGATATAGATGGAATTTACGGATATCATATGGATTCGGGATTGGGATTTAACCCATCCCAGTTGTACATTGTTGGAATTGACGGATTTATACACATGTGCACATGTGGAGGACTAGGGGGACGCTCCTAGATCCTCAGCGCTCAGATGGTACATTCATGGGCGGAGATGCGCCTACGGGCGGAGATGTGCCTTTGGGCGGAGATGCGCCTACGGGCAGAGATGCGCCTTCGGGCGGAGATGCGCCTTCGGGTGGAGGTGCGCCTACGGGCGGAGATTTGGTTTTCAGAAAAAGGATTTCAGATTTCAGTTTTCAGTTTTCAAAAAATAGTTTCAGAAAAGAACTTAGAAGACGGTTTTTAGAAAAGTACAAGAAAAAGAAAGATTTTCAGAAAGAGTTTTCAGTTTTCAGATTCCCAGTAAACAGTTTTCAGAAACAAGATTTTAGAAATTTTTTCTAGAAACCATGATTCAAAGCATGATTTTAGAAAGATAAGTTTTATTAAGAGATTTTCAAACTGAGTTTCAGAAAGCAGTTTCTCAGAAAAGGTATTTTCTAAAAGTATGACATGTTAGAATAGAATATGGTTTATAAATCATGTATTCTAGTAATTCATCTGAGATGCCCATAGTTGATGTTAATGCATGATAGCATGATCACATTCATGTAAGTATATAACTGACGTTTATATGTATCGTATGTCTACATACAATGAGTATTTTAGAAACATTGATGGATGATAACATGATATGATAACATGATTTCTTATATATATATATATATATATATGTGTGTTGTGTGTGTGTGTGTGTGTGTGTGTGACTACAGTGGGATAAACACGGCAAGTTAAGGTAGAGCATAATATACAGACTATGCATATTGATTATGATTTATGATTGTTATTAGAAGTGCTCAAACGGCATTGATGCATGATAACATGGTTACATTTAGTTGTATATATGATTGATGATTGTATGTGTTGTATGTTTACATCGAATAAGCATTTTGTGAAACACGGGGGCAACAATAATGTGGTTACGCAAACATGTATTCAAAGCTGATAATAGTATGTTAAGCGTTTAATAGAAAGAATATTTTATAATGACCGATTTGATGATATTTCAAATAAAGGAAGAAAGAAGTTATAATAATTACCTAAACTGGATTACTAAAGAGTAAGTAGGAAAGAGGAAAGATATCAGAGTAACGCAGTGGAAACGTAACAGGAACTTGATATAATAAATGAAATGATAGAATGTGAGGACTATATTATAGATATGTAAAGTGTAAGTAGGAAACAAGATGTAATTGTGAGTATGATTCAGAAAAAGAATTTAGTAACAAAGTGGTAATGTTTGAACACAGATAAGAGTTTTACAGTTCACTCGGAACTGGCAATTATGTGTGATTATAAAAACAGTTTAGATTATTAAAAGACTAAGAAACAGACTTACTTGTTTATCGCTTAAGGAAAGAGCATAGTTACTTACTGAGTCTTATGACTCACAACCCAACAGTTTTTGAGTTTTGCAGGTTGGTGACCTGATCGGTCGACCACAGACATTAGAGCTTGAGGAGCCGAATAGCAGCGTTGCAGTCAGCCAGTCACCAAGTCTTGGGAAAGTCGAGTCTTGTGTTCAGGTTGAGTTTAAAAGCATTGTATTTGAGTATTGATGAGACGTGCTGAGCATGAATGTTTTTTTTTGTAAAAGTTTTTGTATATTCATATTTTCGGGCATGGAGTCCTAGTTGTATTATGTCCTTATGTCTGCATCGCATTTTAGTTGGGCCCTTAGATTGCATTGATGTTGTGATTCCGGCCTGAGGCCGAGATTTTATGTTTATGTTGTATATGGATGCTGGCTATAGGCCAGGTTGCATGATGTTACGAATACATCATGCCGAAATTTTTCTAGAATCAGAGGCTTATGGAGATGGGTTTAGCCTGTCTCCTGCCGGTAACATTGCTGCTAAGGCGGGATGTTACAGAACGCGTATTCAAACGCGTCTCGAACGCAAGCCTTCTGACTTAGAACGTTCGAACGCATATTCAAACGCAACTCGAACTAAAGCTTTATGCCCTAGAACGTTCGAATGCATCCTAAACGCAACATGAACGTAAACTTTCTGGAATATTCCATTCAAACGCGTTCTCGAACACTACACGAATGTTTACTCTCTCGAATATTCCATTTGAACGCATTCTCGAACGCTACACGAACGTAAACTCTCTGGAACACTCCGTTCAAACACGTTTTCAAATGCTACACGAACGCGCACACACTGGACAGTCTCGTTCGAACGTATATACGAACGGAACACTAACGAAATCAGTCCTGGAATTGTTTTTAAAATTGAAAAAAAAAGAAAAAAAAAACTTAGATTAACTTAATTAATCATAATATTAACTTAGTAAATCATATACTGTATCACAATAATCTTGGTAATATAAATTTAAGCTAATATTAGGGTATTCAATTATCACAAGCATACACATAGTGATAAAGTTGAAAATTAATTGTGTGTTGCATACTTGGTTGAGAATTTAAAGTGTAATCATACACATGTAATTCCATCCAATCTTGATTGACACATACACATGTATCTAAATATATCGAATATTGTATTGTAAAATTAAAAGTGTAATACTAAGTTTTGAATTGCTAAGAGATTCTATTGAGCAAGTGTTTAATGTTGGGAAACGGCCGCGAGTGCGCAGCGGCAAATTAAAAAATTATGATGCCGCTATCCCTTTACCCAAGACCCGTTTGTTTTGATTATTCTACAAGCCTAGGCATGTAACTATATATTCTAAGCATAAAAGCTCATAAAACATGCAAAGAACATAAACCTAAACATGCTAACTATCATAAGAACTCTAATTAAAATAAAGAAATAAAAAGGACTTACTTGAACCGAAGACTCCTACAGTCCTCCCTCCAATCTACAAGATTTCTCAACTCAGCGAGCTCTTCCACGTTCCAAAGAGCCACCCAATTGTGTGGCCTCCAAAGGTGCACACACCAAAGCCAAAACTCAACGGTAAGACTACGCCTTAAGTGCACGAGTATTTTGCCCTTGGTGCTAGCCTAGGCAAATACCTCAAAACTTTTAACTTGAGATTCCTCTAGTCAATTAGACTTAAGGATCCTCAAAATCAGTGGCTTACTCTTAAACTTTAGAGTTGCTCACTTATATAAACCCAATATATGAAAGATTTTGGTGTAAAAATTTGTAAAGAATTCTTTGGGTTTATATATGTGCTCCAAAGACAACAAAATGAATTAAAAATCCGATGTGGGATAAATGCTAATTAAATCTTAGCCATTGGATCTTAAAATAGTGGTTTAATGAGATTATAAAACCCTAATAAGAGTTTTGGCCGAATTGGAATTCAAAACAAATAAAAAAAATAAAAAAAATTAAATTTATTATACACGTTTTTTTTCTTATTCATTTTTCCAATTCTCAAAGTGCCTCTATCGTCATTCACCAATCCCTAAACCACTTTGGAACCTTATAAATGATATGTTCAATAATTAAACACATTGAACAATTTATGAACAATTCCTACAACAATCATATATGATGTTAAATTTGTACTGTGCACTGTTAACCATTGATTTCGACTTTGTTGTGTGTGACCTTTTGGGTTCCCCTCAAGTTGAACATGAAATGAATCATGATAATTTAATCGAACATAAATTATCCTCCGATCAGATGGTCGTTCGATTTCAATGACCAATGTTGACATTTAGCAACATGCCAAGCCCAAAAATGAGAAGGAAAGATATATACCCATTCTGTATGCGATTTACATATGATATGGGTCCCTCGCCTCACTGTATCCCCACCGTTTGACCTAGGGTATGGAAAGTGTCTACCCATATAGTCAAATGTATGATGTTGATAGTGTCATGAATCGTGCTAACCCAAAATCTCACATGATTCTTCTGTTGCGGCCACAGTCAAGCACTGATCACACATATCAACCCGCGAACTGGAATACTACTCTTCTAAGAAAATATTATCCGAGAGAGTGGCGATTCTCTGTTGTATCTTTTCAAACTTCATGTGTTTTAACAAATGACCCAATCATACCCTTATGACCGGTCTTTTGAACAGGGAAATAGAGTGTCAAAGTCATTTGATCCATACATAAGATTGTAAAGACATCAAGTCTAAGGACTAGTCATACAATCGATACATGAAAGTTCTCACAGACACATGGGATAAACACTCCATGTGAAAACTTTCGGCGGTCTGTTCGATGGACACGAGCAACTCATGCATCCATGTGACACACCAAGCGGTCGGATCTCCGCTAGTAGCCTATGAGATCGGCTACCCCACATAAGGGTGGTGTGGGGACACAGAAACTGGGGTGACGCATGCTGTCCCGGCTCGCGGCCCGGTCGGGAGTACGGAGTAGCCACGGGGGACTAAACCGGAGAATAATGGAGTCGCCACCCGGTGTGAACCGGGAAAATGAGATTTAAGGCCGCACTCACCCCTCGCAAGGGAAGACCTCAAACCGTCGGGTTCGGAATGGTCCCTTACTTATGCCATTTGTAATGAAAGGATTTACATAATAATTTAATCAGGCTTAAGTAACACTTATTCCTAAGAATATCATGCTTCTATATTCATGGGTACAAAATAACACTCATACATACATTTCGCATATATCTCATATCTAATAACACATGTCTAACAAAATACCCTCAAAGTAACAATGAACATACAACTTCATTCAGCATATCATATTCATGAAAACACAAGCATACATAATATCCGCACAAGCATACATGTGAGCACTCTTCCAAGTGATACGTGAAATTGTATCCCAAGTACAGACCGTATTACCGTCCATTCGGAATCGGCTACGGAATTTATGTCTAGGTTTCCATCCGATATATCACAAGAAATAATACTCCAAAGTCATCATGACATAGGCATATGAATCGTAATGCGTTAAATCAAGACCAAGGCAAACGACGCAACTAATGGAATAAACATGTTTTTCATTATTATGTGCACAAAGATAAGAATGACTATGTGTGGTTCCATAAAAAATCACCTAAGAAACAATTATACATGGCATGTGATGAAGATATCTCAGTTCAGTGTGTTCACGTTCGTGTAGCGTTCGTAAACGCGTTCGAACGGAAATGAAACAGAATGCTCACGTTCGAGTAGCGTTCGTAAATGCGTTCGAACGGAAATGAAACAGAATGCTCGCGTTCGTATGGCGTTTGATAACGCGTTCGAACGGAAATGAAACAGAATGCTCACGTTCGTATGGAATTCGTAAACGCGTTCGAACGGAAATGAGACCTGATGCATGATAAGGCAAAAATGCATGCGCGTTCGAGTTGCGTTCGTAAACGAGTTCGAACGGGAACAGACCTGATGCATGAAATGGGACGCAATACATAAACAACAAAATAAAGGGGCGCGGCGAAGTACTGCCGTAAAGGTGGCCTTTTGGGCTCTTGATCTCTCAAAGAGAGGACCTTTAGACCAACATACTAAGCCCATGCGCGTCACATCACATCATGCATACAAACATAAAGACAATCATATTATTCTAAGTATGTCTGATTGAACGTGTCTTGCATCCAACCGAACACACATCAACCGGCGCGGCAAAGCATTGTGGTAAAGGGCTTTAACCCCTCCCCATAGGGGATCTTTCATTCCACTTACTAAGCCCATGCGCTCGATTGAGTCATGCATAAATAAGCAACATGCAGAATTTAAGTGACGAAAAATAATAAATAAAAGCAACCCAAAACAAGAGAAGGTGCCGTTTACTCAAGTGGTACGTGGAGTTGTATCCCAAGTACAGACCGCACTACCGTCCATTCGGATTCGGCTACGGAATTTACGTCTGGGTTTCCATCCTATATACCACAAGAGACGACACTCTTCCATTTCATTCAAGCCACAACATGCATCCATAAACGACTCTCATGCGAATAGAATTCAATAATAATAACAAAAACGAATATAAACTAATGAAAAGGTACCCTCAGGTCTAACCTTTTAAATCACCTCTCGGATGTACGGTACACGATCGTCGGAAGGGTGGATGCTCCGCAACTCTCCGGTTCACTGGTTCACTGTTCTCGTTCGTTGTCTTACTGTTTTGAGTCGTCGTTCTCCGTCTTTTGCTATTGTTTCCTTGTGGTTTCGCTGCCGTTTCCTCTTTATCTTTTGCTTACTGTTTTTTTTGGGTGTCTTCTTCCTGTAATTTTCTTGTGTGTTGTGTATGAGCTAGGGACTAGGGACTAGAAGTTTGGTGAAGGGTTCTTTTTATAGGCAAAGGGTTGGGCTTGACAAGGAAATGGATTTGGCTAATTAAAGAGGGATTTGATTTGGTTTGGTTAAGGGAAATCATAGATTGAGGGGGGGACAAATCTTGGCTAGATAGGGAAGGTTGAATATTTGATTGGCTTGGTTTAGGAATACAATATTTTAAGTTAGGAATATATTAGTTGATTGATTTTAACTTGTTATGATTATATTTTTGATTTAGTATGTGATTTGTTTAAATTAGGCATGATTTTAGTTTAAGTTGGTAATTGCTTATTTTATGTTTGGTATATGTTTTATTTAATTATTTAATTAATTTAATTATTATCTTATTTAGTTAATGTTTTACTTAATATTTATTTATTTAAATTGGGATGTGTTTATGGGCTTTGGGGGGCTAATTGGGCTGGATGTGAGGCTAGCAGCAAAACCAGAATTACCGACACCGTTCGAACGCTTCCTCGAACGCGGCACGAACGCCCGCAATCCGTTTGACGTTCGAACGTAAACATGAACGCAGCACTAACGAAAACAGTGAACCTTGTTTATTAGAATTTCCCCTTCCGATGTCCGTTTCCCGTGACCTCCGTGACTTAAAAGGTAGTGTCTCCAAAATGAGACTCATCATAGGGACTTATGTGTAAAAATGCAGTGCCTACAGTCGCCCCCACTTTGATGGGACTTGTGTAATGTGCAACAGTGACAATCCTATCAAAGTTATGCAATGCATTTCTACTTACCTGGCTCGCCAGCTGCCACTTGACTTACCATGTGTTGATTTGATTTGGGTTGTGAGGTGCTGCGACCCCTGGTTCATTCCCGAACCGTTACTGTAAGGTGGTTCATTCCCGAACCGTGCTTCCATTCTTGGAGTGCCATTCCCGGCTTGTTCATTCTTGAACTGTCCATTCCCGGACCATATCTCCATTCTCGGAGTGTCATTTCCGACTTGTTCATTCTTGAACTCTGCTCCATTCTTGGATTGCCATTTTCGGCTTGTTCATTCTTGAACTGTCCATTCCCGGACTATATCTCCATCCTCGGAGTGCCATCCTCGGCTTGTTCATTCTTGAACTGCCCATTCCCGGACTATATCTCCATTCTCGGAGTGCCATCCTCGGCGTGCTCATTCTCGAGCTGTCCATTCCCGGACTATATCTCCATTCTCGGAGTGCCATTCTCGGCAGAACTGATCTGATGTAATGTGGGCCTCGACCCTAGGACTCATTCCCAAACTGTGTTTGATGTCGGCCTCGACCCTGGGACTCATCCCCAAAAATGATGTTGAAGTGGGCCTCGGCCCCAACTGCTACTGACATGGGCCTCGCCCCCAGATTGATGTTGATGTGGGCCTCGACCCTCGGGACTCATCCCCAAAACTGATTGCTGAAGTGGGCCTCGGCCCCAACTGCTACTGACATGGGCCTCGCCCCCAGATTGATGCTGATGTGGGTCTCGACCCTCGGATTCATTCCAAAATTCTGCTGATGCGGGCCTCGGCCCTGGGATTCATTCCCTGGATTCATTCCAAAATTTTGCTGATGTGGGCCTCGACCCTGGGATTCATTCCCTGGATTCATTCCAAAATTCTGCTGATGTGGGCCTCGGCCCTGGGATTCATTCCCTGGATCCATTCCAAAATTCTGATGTGGGCCTCGGCCGCAGAATGATGTGGGCTTCGCCCTAAACTGATATTGATATGGGCCTCGCCCCCAGACTGATACAGCTGATATGGGCCTCGCCCCCAGACTGATACTGATATGGGCTCGCCCCAAGACTGATACTGATATGGGCCTCGCCCCAAGACTGATACTGCTGATATGGGCCTCGCCCCAAGACTGATACTGATACGGGTCTCGCCCCAAGACTGATACTGCTGATATGGGCCTCGCCCCCAGACTGATACTACTGATATGAGCCTCGCCCTAAGGCTGATACTGATACGGGCCTCGCCCCCAGACTGATACAGTACTGTCGATGTTCCTGATTGGTTTGTCTTTGACGCTTTCTTTTTTTCTTTTGACCTGTTATTACAAAACAGAACAAACACAAAAAGTATGCAAATATGTTACGTGTATGCATGCATGCATGATTGGGTTTCCTATCCCGTTGGGCTAGGTCTTCTGCCTGTACTCTTGGTGGCTGCTTGGTCTTTTGACAAGTCTGTCCTCTTCCCTAACCAACATGTATCTATGATGGCTTTCAGAACACAAGGGTTATCATGATGTATGTATGCATGGGGTGCATGAGATGCATATGATACAAGGAATATATCAACTCATTAAAATTCTCACACAAATCGGCCCATCATCATTTTAGAAGCTTTTGGGCTAACTGTCATAGGAGTGAACTCGTCCCAGTTTAAATGGCCCAACAAGTTCACATCTCATGGCAAGAAGTCCAACCGTATCCAAATGATAATGTTCCTAAACACAAACATATAATGAAGATAATGCAAACGTAATAATTTCTACAGTATGGCCCATCAACATTTCAGAAGCTTTGGGCCTAATAGTCATAAGGTACGAACTTGCCCCAGTTTAAATGGCCCAGCAAGCCCGCATTTCTGACAATAGTCCAACTGCATCCAAATGAGGATGGTCCACAAGCGCATATCCAAGGAAATAATTGTTACTTTAGCCAACCCGGTCTATGGGTGGGTTATTAAGAGTATAGACAAAGGCTCTCACTGGCGAAGGATGGCCCACAACTAGGTCTCCCTACTCAAGGGTTCGAGCAACCAAGTGGGCGCACCCTTTTTTATACACTAAGGTACGTGCCAATGAGCTATGGTGTGTGACGGACTATCAAATGGATTTCCCGTTGTAGATCCCCCAGAGGGAAGGTGGAGCGAGGCTCACTTAAATACCCAAACCTCTTAGGCTCTTATCGCTTGTTGTCAGGAATAAACAACGAGTCCTCCAAATTAGTCCATCACAATAGGCTACGAGTAGATGGCTATCTAGGTGCCTTCACAGCTTTTCCTTCTAGAAAGGTAGTGAATGAAGGAAGACACCAAACCATTACCTAGCCTCAAAATGCCTTTGATTAAACCCTCACTTTATCCACTATAGACATGGTCAATTAAAACATAAATCCAAACATCACAAGTCAATATTTCGGGGCCAATTATCTATCCCCAGTGGAGTCGCCAGACTGTGGGGACACAGAAACTGGGGGACGCATGCTGTCCCGGGCTCGCGGCCCGGTCGGGAGTACGGAGTAGCCACGGGGGACTAAACCGGAGAATAATGGAGTCGCCACCCGGTGTGAACCGGGAAAATGAGATTTAAGGCCGCACTCACCCCTCGCAAGGGAAGACCTCAAACGTCGGGTTCGGAATGGTCCCTTACTTATGCCATTTGTAATGAAAGGATTTACATAATAATTTAATCAGGCTTAAGTAACACTTATTCCTAAGAATATCATGCTTCTATATTCATGGGTACAAAATAACACTCATACATACATTTCGCATATATCTCATATCTAATAACACATGTCTAACAAAATACCTCAAAGTAACAATGAACATACAACTTCATTCAGCATATCATATTCATGAAAACACAAGCATACATAATATCCGCACAAGCATACATGTGAGCACTCTTCCAAGTGATACGTGAAATTGTATCCCAAGTACAGACCGTATTACCGTCCATTCGGAATCGGCTACGGAATTTATGTCTAGGTTTCCATCCGATATATCACAAGAAATAATACTCCAAAGTCATCATGACATAGGCATATGAATCGTAATGCGTTAAATCAAGACCAAGGCAAACGACGCAACTAATGGAATAAACATGTTTTTCATTATTATGTGCACAAAGATAAGAATGACTATGTGTGGTTCCATAAAAAATCACCTAAGAAACAATTATACATGGCATGTGATGAAGATATCTCAGTTCAGTGTGTTCACGTTCGTGTAGCGTTCGTAAACGCGTTCGAACGGAAATGAAACAGAATGCTCACGTTCGAGTAGCGTTCGTAACGCGTTCGAACGGAAATGAACAGAATGCTCGCGTTCGTATGGCGTTTGATAACGCGTTCGAACGGAAATGAAACAGAATGCTCACGTTCGTATGGCATTCGTAAACGCGTTCGAACGGAAATGAGACCTGATGCATGATAAGGCAAAAATGCATGCGCGTTCGAGTTGCGTTCGTAAACGAGTTCGAACGGGAACAGACCTGATGCATGAAATGGGACGCAATACATAAACAACAAAATAAAGGGGTGCGGCGAAGTACTGCCGTAAAGGTGGCCTTTTGGGGCTCTTGATCTCTCAAAGAGAGGACCTTTAGACCAACATACTAAGCCCATGCGCGTCACATCACATCATGCATACAAACATAAAGACAATCATATTATTCTAAGTATGTCCGATTGAACGTGTCTTGCATCCAACCGAACACACATCAACCGGCGCGGCAAAGCATGTGGTAAAGGGCTTTAACCCCTCCCCATAGGGGATCTTTCATTCCACTTACTAAGCCCATGCGCTCGATTGAGTCATGCATAAATAAGCAACATGCAGAATTTAAGTGACGAAAAATAATAAATAAATAAAAGCAACACAAAACAAGAGAAGGTGCCGTTTACTCAAGTGGTACGTGGAGTTGTATCCCAAGTACAAACCGCACTACCGTCCATTCGGATTCGGCTACGGAATTTACGTCTGGGTTTCCATCCTATATACCACAAGAGACGACACTCTTCCATTTCATTCAAGCCACAACATGCATCCATAAACGACTCTCATGCGAATAGAATTCAATAATAATAACAAAAACGAATATAAACTAATGAAAAGGTACCCTCAGGTCTAACCTTTTAAATCACCTCTCGGATGTACGGTACACGATCGTCGAAGGGTGGATGCTCCGCAACTCTCCCGGTTCACTGGTTCACTGTTCTCGTTCGTTGTCTTACTGTTTTGAGTCGTCGTTCTCCGTCTTTTGCTATTGTTTCCTTGTGGTTTCGCTGCCGTTTCCTCTTTATCTTTTGCTTACTGTTTTTTTGGGTGTCTTCTTCCTGTAATTTTCTTGTGTGTTGTGTATGAGCTAGGGACTAGGGACTAGAAGGTTGGTGAAGGGTTCTTTTTATAGGCAAAGGGTTGGGCTTGACAAGGAAATGGATTTGGCTAATTAAAGAGGGATTTGATTTGGTTTGGTTAAAGGAAGTCAAAGATTGAGGGGGGGACAAATCTTGGCTAGATAGGGAAGGTTGAATATTTGATTGGCTTGGTTTAGGAATACAATATTTTAAGTTAGGAATATATTGGTTGATTGATTTTAACTTGGTATGATTATATTTTTGATTTAGTATGTGATTTGTTTAAATTAGGCATGATTTTAGTTTAAGTTAATTGCTTATTTTATGTTTGGTATATGTTTTATTTAATTATTTAATTAATTTAATTATTATCTTATTTAGTTAATGTTTTACTTAATATTTATTTATTTAAATTGGGATGTGTTTTATGGGCTTTGGGGGGCTAATTGGGCTGGATGTGAGGCTAGCAGCAAAACCAGAATTACCGACACCGTTCGAACGCTTCCTCAAACGCGGCACGAACGCCCGCAATCCGTTTGACGTTCGAACGTAAACATGAACGCAGCACTAACGAAAACAGTGAACCTTGTTTATTTAGAATTTCCCCTTCCGATGTCCGTTTCCCGTGACCTCCGTGACTTAAAAGGTAGTGTCTCCAAAATGAGACTCATCATAGGGACTTATGTGTAAAAATGCAGTGCCTACAGGTGGATCATATCATCATGTTAGTCTCTCCGCTTGTGAACGCCTAGATTATTCACAAAACTATAACTAAGAATGTTTGAGAGTAATGATTCTCATAAGGCGTGGAAGCCATCATCTTATTACTCCAAGGGCTTTATTACAGTGTTTGATTATTCATATAATTTATGTAAGAAACGTATAATAAAGATTTCCATTTTATTAATTAATGAAAATATTGCAAATACTTGTACATATAGCCCATCCACAAGTTGGGTATAGGGCATATCCCTAACAATCTCTCACTCTCACTATAGCCAACTAGTATGAGTCTGGACACCATACTCTCGGGTGTGCCTATCATGCTTTTGTTGAGTCAGCCCTTTAGTTAGAGAATCTGCAAGATTATCTTCTGTGGGTATTTTCTCTATAATAACTTCTTTTCTCTCAACAATCTCCCTGATGAGATGAAATCGCATGAGTACAAGCTTGGATTTCTGGTGGGACCTTGGTTCCTTTGATTGAGCAATGGCGCCCGTGTTGTCACAGTACATCGTGACGCCATTCTTTATCGCTGGAAGAACTTCCAGCTCCGTGATGAACTTCCTTATCCAAACTGCTTCTTTAGCTGCCTCAGATGCTGCAATATACTCGGCTTCAGTGGTGGAGTCCGTTATAGTTGACTGCTTTGAGCTTTTCCAACTGACACATTTGTCATTCAAAGTAAACAAATATCCTGTTTGCGATCTGATGTCATCCATATCGGTCTGAAAGCTGTATCACAGTAACCAATGACTTTCATCTCAGAACAATCTTCGTATGTCAAGAACACATCCTTAGTTCTTCTTAGATACTTGAGGATTGTTTTGACAGCTGCCCAGTGTTGCTCACCAGGATTTTCCTGATACCTGCTCGTTATGCTAAGAGCATAAGAGACATCAGGTCTTGTACATAGCATGACGTACATGATCGATCCTATTTCTGAAGTATAAGGGATCTTACTCATACGCTCTCTATCTGAAGGAGTATGTGTACATTGCTCCTTAGATAATTTGATTCCATGACAAGTAGGTAAATTACCTCTTTTGGAATCCTTCCATTTTGAATCTTTTCAAAACTTTATCTATGTACGTAGATTGAGAAAGTCCTAACAACCTCTTAAATCTATTACGGTAGATCTTAATGCCGAGGATGTAGGCTGCTTCTCCCAAATCTTTCATGGAGAAATTCTGAGATAACCATTGCTTGATTGCTTGCATCATGGGAATATCATTCCCGATGATTAATATGTCATCGACATTAATAAAAGATATATAACAGCACTCCCACTACTTTTCCTGTAAACACAAGGCTCGTCTACATTTTTGATGAAGTCAAATTCTTTGATTGTCTCATCAAATTGTATATTCCAACTTCTGGAGGCTTGCTTGAGTCCATAAATGGATCGTTTAAGCTTGCATACTTTATTATAATCATCCTTAGATGCAAACCCCTCAGGTTGTGTCATATAGACTTCCTCTACGAGGTTCCCATTAAGGAAAGTTGTTTTGACATCCATCTGCCAAATCTCATAATCAAAGTGTGCAGTTATTGCCAGTGAAATTCGAATGGACTTTATCATTGCTACAGGGGAGAAGGTTTCGTCATAGTCAATTCCTTGGATTTTTCTATAACCTTTTGCCACCAACCTAGCCTTATAAGTTTGGATGTTGCCTTCTGCATCAGTTTTACGCTTTTAAATCCACTTGCAGCCTATGGGTCTTATCCATTCAGGTGCATCCACCAAGTCCCAGACTTGATTCTGATACATAGAGTCTATTTTGGATTTCATGGCCTCAAGCCACTTCACTGAATCAATGTCACGGATTGCTTCGTCATAACTGGTGGGATCGTCATTATCAATGACCTGATCATGTTCTTCATCAATATGGAAACCATATTTTTCAGGCTCATATCATTCCCTACCAGACCTTCTAAGTTCATAACCTTGTGGTTGTTCCGTCGCTGCCCTTTTGAGGGGCCTGGGGTTTAGTTTTATGTTAGTTTGTTCTTCTCGTACCTCAACGAGGTCAAGTATACTCCCACTATATTTCTTGAGAAGGAATTCATTCTCTAGAAATTTAGTATTTCGTGAGACAAATGTTCTTTGTTCATTTGGGACGTAGAACACGTATTCTCTTGAGTTCAAGGCATATCCTACAAACTTATATTTAACTGCCATATCATCCAATTTGTTAGTTTGTGTGAGCTTAACATATGCGTCACATCCCCAAACTCTTAGATAACTAAGACTAGGACGTTTCCCATACCATAACTCATATGGTGTTTGACTAACAGTCTTGGAAGGAACTTGGTTTAGTAGTACTGTTGCAGTTTCTAAACCAATACCCCAAAATGAAAGAGGTAGATCCGTGTCTAGCATCATTGATCGGACCATATCTAATAATGTAGATTTTTCGCTTAAGTATTCACCATCTCGGTCAGACCTCAGTGACTTAATACTTTTATTAAGCTGGTTTTCTACTTCAGCTTTGAAGTCTTTGAATTTCTCAAAGGCTTCAGATTTGTACCGCATAAGGTACACATACCCATATCGCCAGTGATCATCGATAAAAGGTAATGAAGTATGAGAATCCACCTCTAGTGGTTACTGAAATTGGTCCGCATATATCAGAGTGTATGAGTTCTAATGTCTCCGCTGTACGCTGTCATTTACCTTAGAAGGGTAATTTGGTCATTTTACCAAGTAAACAAGACTCATAAGTTCCATAAGGTTCATATTTGAAGGGTCTGAAATACACATCCTTATGTAGCTTAGTTAATCTTGTTTCATTGATATGACCTAAGCGACTGTGCCATAGAAGTGATTCATTGAGATTATTCGAGTTAACGTTGTATATGTTAGAGGTTGAACATTCTTTGTTAGTTTGTAACACATAGATACCATTATTCAAAATATCATCTCCATATTTTATTTCATTGAAATAAATAGAACATTCATTACAACTTATTAGGCATGAAAAGCCTTTATTACATAAAGAAGAAATTGAAATGATGTTCTTTACTAGAGAAGGTACATAAACACAATCTTCTAAGTCTAAAACTAAACCATTTGGCAAAACTAATGAATAAGTCCTCATGCACAATGCAGCCAGTTTTGCTCCATTACCCATGCGTAAGTCAACCTCCCCATGACGGAGTCTCCTACTATTTCTGAGGCCCTGCACATTGTTACACAAGTAAGTCCCACAACCGATGTCAATCACCCAAGTAGAAGGTTCAGAGTTTTGAGAATATAGTTCAATCATATACAACATACCTGAAGCATTGGGCTTCTTGACCTATTGGGCTTCCCTAGCTTACTTGGCTTTCAAGGATCTGCAGTCTTTCTTTCAATTACCCTTCTTTCCACAAAATAAACATTTCCCATTTCCCTTTTTCTTCACCACATTACCATTGGGCTTTAGGTGATCTGGAGTCTTGGTCTTGCCCTTATTTTTCTTTGGGCCTCGTGGCTTCAGGTCGTACCCGTAAGCATGACAGAGGTTTTAAGCTCCGGTTTCAAGTCCTTTTCTACTGCTTTATCAATTGTGCAATTCTGCTAAAGTAGCTTCTTTATTAGACAGAGATGAAACTGCATAATAAAGTTAGAGAAGTCTTTTGGTAAGGACTGAAGAATTAGATCATGACGTATCTCATGATCCATGATGAACCCGAGGTTGGCCAATTTTTCAATATGGCCAATCATCTTAAGCACATATCAACTAACAGATCCTCCTTATATCTTGTTTGGAATAAGGCACATGACACTTGGAATCTCATGGTATGAACGAAAGTTGCATACAACTCCTTCAAGTGAAAGATGATGGTTTGAGCATCCATATCTTCGTGAGCTTTCTGAAGTTCGTCCGACATAGAGCCAAGCATTATGCAAACTGCTTGCTCATCATCATCGACGTGTTTCTTCCAAGCATCAAATGTATTTTGGTCAGCATCTTCTACGGGTTCTTGAGGAAATGGTCTTTCAAGAACATAGAAAAATTTTCTTATCGTAAGACAATTTTAAGGTTTCTAAACCAATCATTGTAGTTGTCCCCTTTAAGCTTATGCTCATCAAGGATGGAACGAAGTGATATTCTGTTTTCATTTGAATGTTTGTGAAATATTTTAACCACCTGTTAAGAAAGAATGTTAAATTAGGAATATGTTTTCATTAATGTTTCATAATAACATGGGCTTCTAATATTATGAAGTTTCTCACACTCAAATGTTTTAAGATTTTAAGCAAATCACATCAACCCTAATATGATGGATTTCTTATGGGCAATGATCCCATTATCATCATTTCACAACTCCGACTAGGGCCGGTCATTATAAAATACGATAATTAGGTAGGTTCCCACCCAATTTATGATATAAATCACAATTCCTTGATCATTGGGTTGGGTAATCAAACATGTCATAGCTTATGCTAGTCCTTGTGGACACCCAATCTTTGCCACTAAGTTATAAGACCACGCCTAAGGGTCGTTGCGTCTTATGACTCAGAAAAGTCAAACCATTGTCAATAGTACGATTTATGGACAAATTGGTATTGGTCAGTCTGGTAAAGCCTAGTCCTACCAATACGGTTTAAGCCCTTTGGGTCTATACTTTACAATGGGATGCAAATTTTAGACTTAAATTATTATTGAGGATTTTAGCAAGTTTAAGTGAATAACTGTCAAATGGATTCCTCCATTGAAAATTCCCCAAAGGGAGGGTGGAGCGAACTCTCTTAAATACCCTTACCTCTTAGGCTCTTATTGCCTTGGTGACATGAATAAACAATAGATCCTCCAAATTAGTCCAACACTTTAAATATGCTTTAAGGTAAGCTTTGAGTAAATGATTATCTAGATGTCTTCACATCTTTTCCTTTTGGCTATAAAAAGGTAGTGAGTGAAGGAAGACACAAAATCATTATCTAACTCTAGTAATACCTTTGGTTAAATTAACCTTGGTTTGGAAAGTTTTATTAACGCCTTGGTCCCACCTCACTTGTATCTTTTATAATGTCTTTTATTATAAACAAGTGATTTATATTTATTAGCCTTAAAGTAATAAATCTCTAAGTTCATCACGGAATAATTACTTAGCTAAGGGATAAGCAATGCACTCTCTATTTCCTTAGAAATTATCTAGATGCTTGCACCCTAAAATAATCATGTCAATTCTAATCATACATAGAATCATCAAGCATATGAGTTTTAATATGTTGGAATTCTTTTAGGCATTAAATAACTCTGATTAATATTTAATTATGATATTGCATTTTATTTTAATCAAATAAATTTATTATTTACATTTTTTTACAGATGCGTGAACTTTAAATGCAATTTCACAATTCAAATCTTAACCAAATCATGCAAAACTTGTTCCTAAAAGTACTTTCAAGGTGTTAGCTTTCCAACGAGCTTTTACACACCCAATTTCGAGTTCAAATGAGAGAGAACTAAGCTAAACAAAAACGGCGCGCTGATACCACTGTTGGGAAGCGGCCGTGAGTGCGCAGCGGAAAATTAAAAAATTATGATGCCGCTATCCCTTTGCCCAAGACCCATTTGTTTTTATTATTATACAAGCCTAGGCATGTTACTATATATTCTAAGCATAAAAACTCATAAAACATGCAAAGAACATAAACTTAAACATGCTAACTATCATAAGAACTCTAATTAAAATAAAGAAAGAAAAATGACTTACTTGAACCGAAGACTCCTCCAGTCCTCCCTCCAATCTACAAGCTTTTCTCGAACTCAGCGAGCTCTTCCACGTCCCAAAGAGCCACCCAAGTGTGTGGCCTCCAAAGGTGCACACACCAAAGCCAAAACTCAACGGCAAGACTACGCCTTGAGTGCACGGGTATTTTGCTCTTGGTGCTAGCCTAGGCAAATACCTCAAAACTTTTAACTTGAGATTCCTCTAGTCAATTAGACTTAAGGATCCTCAAAATCAATGGCTTACTCTTAAACTTTATAGTTGCTCACTTATATAACCCAAGATATGAAAGGTTTTGGTGTAAAAATTTGTAAATAATTTTTGGGTTTATATAGATGCTTCGAAGACAACAAAATTAATTAAGAATCCGATGTGGGATAAATGCTAATTAAATCTTTGCCATTGGATCTTAATGTAGTGGTTTAAAGAGATTATAAAACCATAATAAGAGTTTGGGCCGAATTGGAATTCAAAACAAATAAAAAATAAAATAAATTTACTATTCATTTTTTTTTCTTATTCATTTTTCCAATTCCCAAAGTGCCCCTATCGTCATAAACCAATCCCTAAGCCACTTTGGAACTTCATAAATGATATGTTCAATAATTAAACACATTGAACAATTTATGAACAATTCCTACAGCAATCATATATGCTGTTAAATTTGTAATGTGCACTGTTAACCATTGATTTCGACTTTGTTGTGTGTGACCTTTTGGGTTCCCCTCAAGTTGGACATGAAATGAATCGTGATAATTAATCGAACATAAATTATCCTCTGATCAGATGCTCGTTCAATTTCAATGACCAAGATTGACATCTAGCAACATGCCAAGGCCCCAAAATGAGAAGGAAATATATATACATATTCTGTATGTGATTTACATATGATTCGGTCCCTCGCCTTACTGTATCCCCACCGTTTGACCTAGGGTATGGAAAGTGTCTACCCATATAGTCAAAGGTATGATGTTGATAGTGTCATGAATCGTGCTAACCTAAGAATCTCACATGATTCTTCCGCTGCGGCCACAATCTCAAGTACTGATCACACATATCAACCCGCGAACTGAAATACAACTCTTATAAGAAAATATTATTCGAGAGAGTGGCGATTCTCTGTTGTATCTTTACAAACTTCATGTGTTTCAACAAATGACCCAATCATACCCTTATGACCGGATCTTTTGAACCGGGGAAGGAGAATGTCAAAGTCATTTGATCCACTCAAAAGATTGTAAAGACCTCAAGTCTAAGGACTAGTCATACAATCGATACATTAAAGTTCTCACAGACACATGGGATAAACACTCCATGTGAAAACTTTCGACGGTCAGTTCGATGGACACGAGCAACTCATGCATCCATGTGATACATCAAGCGGATGGATCTCCGCTAGTAGCCTATGAGATCGGCTACCCCACTTAAGGGCGGATCATATCATCATGCTAGTCTCTCCGCTTCGTGAACGCCCAGATTATTCACAAAACTATGACTAAGAACATTTGAGAGTAATGATTCTCATAAGGCGTGGAAGCCATCATCTTATTACTCCAAGGGCTTTATTACAGTGTTTGATGATTCATATAATTTACGTAAGACACGTATAATAAAGATTGTCATTTTATTAATTAATGAAAATATTGCAAATACATGTACATATAGCCCATCCACAAGTTGGGTATAGGGCATATCCCTAACATTTAAATGATATTCTATCAAAAAGACGATAAGAGCCTAAGTGGTCATGGATTTAAGTGGTTACTTCGGACCCCCTTGCCCTCTGGGAATATTCCTTTATTTACTTTTCATAAGAAACCTTAGTTGAAATTCAAGGACTTGTGTTTATTGGTACTACCGTCCAATAGAACAACGTGTGGATACTTGGTATATCACTTGAACAAGATCATTTGTTGATCTTTGTGCAATTTGTCTTTTGTAGACTTGTTGACCCCTTTTGGTTATCCAGTTACATCTGGCTAGCGGAAACATCACAGTACCGGTTGCTCATGGAGAAAAGCCGGAAAAGTTTGGCGGGGCAAACTTTAAATAGTGGCAGAGAAAAATGGTGTTCTACATGAGAACTCTCCAGTTGGCTAAGTACCTCAAAGATCCTCTGGATCCTGTGGAGGATGAATCGGCAACAGCCAAGCAACTGCGAGAAGAGACATGGTCGTTATGGCGACTTCTTGTGCAAGAACTACCTTTTGGGTGGACTTGACAATATCCTGTACAATGTCTACGAAGATTCTCTGGGAATCTCTTGAGAAGAAATACAAAACTGAGGATGACGGGTAAAAGAAATTTATCGTGGGTAGGTTCTTGGACTATAAAATCGTAGATTCAATAACGGTAATGTCTCAGTTGGGTGAACTGCAATTGATCATTCATGAAATACTGGATGAAGGGATGAAACTCTGTGAGACGTTTCAAGTAGCCACTGTCATTGAAAAGTTATCTCCATCATGGAAGGACTTCAGGAGCTATCTGAAACATAAAAAGAAGTATATGAGCCTTAAAGACCTTGGAGTTCGATTGAGGATCGAAGAGAATAACAGGAAGTCTGAGAAGGTCAGCTACAAGACTATGGAGTCTAAGGCCAACATCATCGAGGGTGTAAAGGGTAGCAAGAAGAGAAAGAAAAATTGAGCTGATTCTTCCCAAGCTAACAAGAAGTTCAAGGGGTAGTGCTACAATTATGGAAAGAGCGATCATATGGCAAAGGACTGCAGAAACAAAAAGTCTCAGAAAAAGGGCAAGAAAAAGAAAAATGAGGCCCATGTTACTGAAGATAAGCAGCTAACTAAAAAGATCTTAGAGATGAACCTATCAGCAATGGTAACTGAAGCCAACTTGGTTGGGAATCCGAGAGAATAGTGGGTAGACACTGGGGCTACTCGTCATATCTGTGCAGATAGCAAGATATTTTCCTCGTATTAGAAGGTCGTGGCGGTGATCATCTGACAATGGGAAACTCGTCTACCTCAAAAGTGGTTGGACAAGGCACAGTGGTTCTGAAGATGACATCTGGAAATGAGCTTATATTGAAGAATGTTTTGCATGTTTCTGATATTCGGAAGAACTTGGTCTCGGGCTCTCTCCTTAGCAAGGCTGGTTTTAAGCTTGTATTTGTTTCTGATAAATTTGTATTGACAAAAAACGATGTGTATGTAGGAAGAGGATAACTCACTTAGGGCCTTTTCAAATTCAATATAATGAATGTCAACCGACACAGTGCTAATAATAAAACTACATCTTCTGCTTATATTATTGAGTCACAAAATGTATGGCATGGGAGGTTAGGACATGTTAATTATGATACAATGCGTAAATTAGTTAACATAGACCTTATACCTAAATTTGCAATTGATAGCCTACATAAATGTGAGGCATGTGTTGAAGCAAAAATGCATAGAACATCATTTCATTTCATAGAACGAAGTTCTAAACCCTTGGAATTTGTACACACTGTTGTGTGTGATATGAATATTGTGCAAACAATAGGCGGTAAAAAATATTTTGTCACTTAGTAAGTTGGATTAAAGGTCCTCCATTTCGAGGGGTTAAAGAACCTTTATCACGATACTTCGCCGCGCCTTTCGTTTCGTTATTCGCTTTTTTTCGTATGTCATCTTCTTGCATGATCATGCATCATGTTGCATTGTGCATGGGCTTAGTAAGTCGGATTAAAGGTCCTCTATTTCGAGGGGTTAAAATCCTTTACCATGATGCTTTGCCGCGCCTTTTAGCCCGCTATTATTTATTAGGTGTCATCTATTCATCCGTTCATGTATGTGTCATGTTGTTTACTGCATTTTGGAGGTCACTGCTGTAACCCCGTTCGAACGCGTTTCAGAACGCCGCACGAACGTATGTTTTCTATCTGGTCTCGTTCGAACGCGTTATCAAATGCTATACGAACGCGAACCTTCTATTTACTGTTCGAATGCATTTACGAACGCTACTCGAACGCGCATGCATTTGTTTACCGTTCGAACGCGTTTACGAACGCTACACGAATGCGAATACACTGAATTGAGTCATTTTCATCACATGTCATGCATAATTGTTTCTTAGGTGATTTCTCTTGTATCATATAATCAATCATACTATTGAATTCCTGCCTTTATTTATTTGATGTGTTCATGAGATGGTATTCAAGCAATGATTAGGCCGTTAGTATGCTACTTGGTTCTTAAGCATGATTTAGCTCATTTAGTTGTTCATTTTCAAGCATGATTAGTCATTTATTTTGCGTTGGGAATTCGCATTATGTTTAGTTTTCTTCTTTATTTTCCGCATCACTACAAGAAATTCCGGAATTAGCGACGGAAATTAGCGACGGAAAACTCCATTTCTATATTTTGAAACAGAATAGCGACGGAATTGAAAGGGATTAGAATATTAGCTTCGGAATTTTACGACGGGAGAAAATTCCGTAACAAATTATGGCGGGAATTAAAAATAGCGACGGAATAGCGACGGAAAATAAATTCCGTGGCTAAATTTAGCGACGAAATTAAAAATCCGTCGCTAAATTTAGCGACGGATATTTTATTCCGTCGCTAATTAGCGACGGATTTTTAATCCGTCGCTAAATAGTGACAGAATTGCTACGTAATTTAATTCCGTCGCAAATCTGCTTAAATAACTCGTTTCTCCTTTTGGCAGTCACACCCAAATCCCTAAATATCAAATTTCTTTGCCTCTGAGTTTAAGGAGGCGTCTTTGGTTCTCTCACAATAACTCGTCTTCTCCTTTTGGAACTTCACAATTGCTTTCTTTTTTAGTATTTCCTAACCCTAAATCCTACAAATCTTTCTTTTCCAGTATTCCTAATCCTAAACATACAGAGATTACTTCGGTAAGTTTTTATTTTTATTTTTTCATTTAACTTTTTTAGCAATTATTTTAGTGGCCGTCTTGGTTGACTGTAGATGATTGATATGAAGTAGATGAGTTTGTAATGGATACAGTGTACCCTTGGTTACTAGATGTTGATCTCATTTCTTCTTGTTCAGGAATGAGAAAACAATCAATAGAAAATTTCACATTCTATTTCCTTGCATTAGTTTCAGCTTGAATTAAACCATTCTTGCTCAGTTCTCTCGCTGCTCTTGTTTATTTGAAATTTTTATTTCCAATGCATGCCGCTTCATTTTGTTGCAATGTGCGTTTCTTCTCATTGTAAATCAGAGGTTTTTCTCATCTCTAAGATGATTCCCTCGATTCTGTGCTTATAAGCTCATAATTTTGTTTATCTTGTAATTTGAACAGCCTTCTGATTGTAAGGAGCTTGATTTTGAATTCTCTTTGGAAGACCTTGAGACAATCAAAGTAATAGGAAAGGGAAGCGGTGGAGTAGTACAACTTGTTCGCCACAAATGGGTTGGAAGATTATTTGCATTGAAGGTTCTTATAACATATAAACTTTTCTATTAGCATGTAATTTAATTTCAATTCTGCAACACTTTATCTGATAAACGAGAAGATTTTTATTTTAGTAATTACTGGATTTATAATTATTTCATTGATCAAAGAATCAAGCAAAAACAGCAACTCCATCTCAGTTTTTGATACTTAAAAAAGTTGATCCAGTAACACAGGGCACTGCAGTAACTAATCATGACATATTTGTTAAGAGAGGAAGAGAAAGCATGATTAATTGCCATTTTCTGCCTTGAATGGTAGTATTATTTTGAAATCAATTTCCAATGGCAAATGAGTAATTAGTGGAGATACTGGTGAGAATTTGAGAGAAGAAGTCACTTATTCAGCAGGTGCTGCTACTATAAATACCTTGTTTCTCTTTATATCTACTTTTCTCTGTGCAGTCAGCGCCTTGTATTATTGTCTATCTATTCATTTTAAACCGGCATGTGATTTTGTGTTTTGGGATATTATGTGATTGATCTGGGTGACTCAATGACTTGATACCTGTTTGCAGATCCTGGAAATTGTTAAAAATAGCAGCAATTGGATCATAGTGTGTAAAATCATGCTTCTAGAAAATATTTGCTAAATCCGCTGTAGCTCAGTCTCTCACTTTCTCATAGGTCGCATCTCGCAGCTCGCTAGCCCAATCATTATCCGTAGTCACCTCATCAAGCATCAGGTATTGTTGTTTTTTTTTTGCTATTTTGTTCTATTTTGGTTGCTTAATTATAACAATCCAATAAGGACTTGGCAATTTACTTAGATGTGTGAAAAATGAATTAATTTTCATTAAGGTAATAAATATTTTCAGTGATTAGTTCAAACCTCAAGGTACAACTTGCTTCATAGGATCAAAAATTAAGATGAAATTTAATGTTTATAATCATTATATTGGTTGTATGGTTATGGTGAAGGCGGTAGAATAATATACTTCCCATTATGTTGAATAAGCAGTAGAATAGAACTCGGAAGTAATTGCAAGTTAGTTGTGAATCTTATCTTCATTACGTTTATTCTATTGTATACCAATAAAGTCACAATTTATATTTTCATCAGTTATCAGCAAAAAAGATGAGATCAGATCGACAGTGGATCAATACTAGGTTAAAAGATGGGTATCTGACGAATGAGTTTATTGCGGGTATTGAGAAGTTTATGCAGATAGCAGAAAGTCATCCTACATTTATGGATGGAATGAAAATTAAGTGTCCATGTAACCAACGTAGGTGTCAAAATCGAAGTTTTTTTGACCCTGATATTGTGAGACTCCATCTTGCAAAATATGGATTTGTACCAAACTATTATATGGATAAACATGGGGAGATTGAACAACGAGATATCTCGGAACTAGATATTAGTCAAAGTTCAGAAGTCGAGTATAGTTCATTACTTACTGCTTTCATTTGATGGAGAAAAAGTTTTGGAGGTTTGTTAAATGTTAACAGTTTTAAGTCAATCTTGCTCTATTGAAATATATAATCCAATTTGTCCGTGGTGTATCTTCAGATTTCTGTTTAGGAGTGTATTCATTTGTACATGTCCTCTAGCATTGATGGCTGTCTTTGTCTTTCAATATCTGGTCATGGTGGATTATGTTAGATATAATAGGATTCTATGTTTAGTTTATTAATGGTGTTAATTCTTCCAAATAAATATATCTTTTGACTTGTAGGTAAAGTGGGCATTTTCTATAATGATCTCTGAATTAAGGGGAAAGTAAAGGTAGTTTATCTCCTATATTATATGGTTGATGCTGCTTTTGTACATTTATATAAGGTCAATATTTTAATTACAGTGAAATTGAGTGTTATGGCTTTGACTTTAACATACTTTTGGATGCTAAGTCGATGTTAATATTCTGTATTTTATCAATAAAATTTTTTGGGCTGTGAAATTTTTTGTACTGTTTCTGTTTACATCTTTGCTGTTATTCTTTGTTACTGGATAATAATTGTCCCATCTGACTAACTTTTTTTCCATCAGATTATTTTGTGAAAGGACTGTCTGTAATCTCCACACATCCTGTGGATGAATATTGTCATCAAATATATCTTTGAAATGGATGGTTGAAATCATTACATCTGTGGATGAATGTTGACTTCTAACAAAATGTATTGTTTGTTGTATGCGAATTTCGGTTATTGAAACCCAGAATGTATATCATGTGTGCGGTGATTTGGGTTGATAAAAAAAAAAAGAGTAGGAACTATGGTGTCTGCTGCCTAGATGCCCCCATAGGAGTTCAAATTCCCTGATTTTGATCTAAACCTATAAGCTATTATGGATGGGGACATGTTTTGCCTTGCTTTTTGAGGTTAATTTCTAGCCATCGAGGGACTACATGCAGTGTGTTTTGTGGGGTGAGATAATAGTCAGCTTTTTTTAGGCAGCTGTAATTGGGGTTTTTGATAGTCCTGCCTTTGTGATTTGTAGTAACATTTATTTAGTCAGGGTTGAGTTATAACCCCTAATTAGTAAATCTTTCGTAACCTGACACTAGGCTGTAAAAGGAACAGGTTTACTATGTTCTAGTTGTCTAGATTTCTCAATCATTTAAATCTGTTTAATTTGAATAGATCTATTAGATGAAGAAGCTCTTGAACTTTGGAAGTCCATCTATATGATTTATCTTATATTATACTGTTTGTTTATATCATTTTCTACTTTAAATTTGCTCTTACCTTGATTTTTACAGTGTAATTTGTTAGTACATCCCTGCATTTATTTTCTGTTTGTGTTTCTTTTATTGTTTTACTGTTTACTTCTTTCTCAACTCTCTCTCTCTTTTGTATATTGGACGGGGGGAATTTAAGTCTTACTATCTTGCCAACATCCGTTTTGCGCCTCTCATGATATATTGGAGATGATGATCTCACAGAGAGGTTACTCAATTTAAGTAGTAAATCTGAGTGCTCTGCTGTTGTAATTGATGAGATCCCAGCAGACAGTTCTGGCCGATCATTGCATTAGGAACTATGGACAGTAATTTAATTTGAAGACTAATTAGGAATTTGCGAACTGCCACCTAATCTGGATTATTACATTTTACCTTGGTTGATTTCCACACTGTGAAGACTATAACTTAACTGATTGAAGACTTGAAGGTTTTATTTTTAATCCATGAAAATTTTAGTAAGGGTTCATTTCTGCATAGTAAACTGTGAACCTTAGTAACTATTGAGTTACTTCAAAATTCAATTCAATCATGCACGTTGTTCTGATTATCTGAGCTTGGTTACATTGGAACTAGGTTTGTGTTCATCATTTATTTCCATTTGAAATATTGCAGGATTTTCTGTTTTGAAGACATACATGAGGCTGAAGACATACATGAGGCGTGATAATCAGGAGGTAATTATTGAAATCTCATATGATTTTAGTGTATGTTCTCTTGATTTATACATAACGATGTTTGGATTTTTATCATCATGACTGATTCTTCATTCTCTTGTCTTATTGTCATTCATATAATCATATTATTATTGACCTTGAAAAAATCATTTATTTTTTAGTTTTAGAAAAAAACTTAAACAAAATTCTATTAGACTTAACTTATTAAGAAGCTAGAGAAACCTTAGGCTTTTGCCAGAGAATATATGCTCTAGTTTTGATTGTATGGTGATTTGTTTCCTAAAATAAGAATATTTGCAGCAGCTGGCTTTAAAATCATTTATTGTATATTGATTATAGATATGGTCCGAGGAGCACAGTCAGCTGGTCGAGGAAGAGGAGTTGCGCGGTCAGGCCAAAGATCTTCATCACATTCCACACCAGAGGACGATAGACCCTCTGCAATTCCACCTACATTTTTTTCTACTACTCAGACATCAGCAGGATCGAATTCAGCCGGATCATCTCATGCAGCACAGAGTTTAATGAGTTGTACCAAACTTATGATTATACCGCTACTCATGATTAGTATGATTTTCAAAACTTATATTATTATTATTATTATTGTTGATTACTAATTAGCAGGATCGAATTCAATCGGATCATTTATTTACTATTTTATATGCAGGTTCATACCTTCGGCCTCTCGCAGGATCGGAGAAATATTTAAGGAGAAATTTTCAAAGGAGGGCACGCAGTGGACTAAAGTGCCTAAAGACATAAAAGAGTACTATTGGGATGAATTTCAGGTATATTATATTATATAATGTATTATTTGTCATTGTTGATTACTAATTATTTATTCACATTATTTTTAATTTTTATAGAAATTTATCAGTGGGATTCTGCGCATGCGGTCGCTGTTAGGCTTACATGGAATAATGTGTGTCAGCATCGGTATAATGATAAACTCTGTAAATGGTGCTATAAATATAAAGAAGGAGGGAAGCCACTCTGCGTTCCGGATAATGTTTGGAATAAATGGCATGAGTATTGGCGTAGTACAGAGTTCAAATTAAAATCTCAGCAACATCAAAAAATAGAAAGACTGAGAAGGCTGGAGAAGGATCAGGTGTTTCTAACACACCGGTGGCTCGAAGTCTACATTTAACATTCTATTGATATTGTTAGATTTTTTAAACATGCGAAATTTTTTTATTACTTTTATTAAACTTATTTGGTAATTCTTATTTTTTAAATAGGAATCTCAGTTAGGACGTGCACCCACGGGCTATGAGGTGTTTAATAAGCATATGCATACAAAGAAGGATGGTACTTTTGTTGACAAGAGATCGAGCGATATTATGTAAATTTATGTTTATGAATTAAATATTTTTTTCTTTTCAAAATCATTTTTCCTTTCTTATATATATTTTTTATTAATGGTAGGCTGCTGTGGAGCAAATGGTAGCGAGTGCATCTCAGTTTTCAGAGGAAATTGTGAGCATGAAACTCAGCCCGACACCTATCGTCTATACTTGGATGTTGTTGGAGTGGATACTAAGAAACGCCGAATGTACGGTCTCGGCTCTCTTGCATCGCTTTCATATCCAGATTCGTTACGCAGCTCAGGTAGATCGTACTATAATACGACTTATGATGATACAGTTGAGCAGCGGGTACAAGAGCGAGTTAGAATTGAGATGCAGAATATACAACAACGACTAGATGAAGAACAACGAAAGAGAAATGAATAGATGCTTGATCTCAAACAGAAGATGGCAGAGATGGAGCGATATTTTCAGATGATGAAAGACTTGACTTCACAGCCTTCCTCTTCAGGACCACCTTATTATTCGGCTAATTGTGAGCAGAGAGATAAGGAGAATTAGCTTACATGTTTTTTTTTATGTTGTACTTTTTTAAACCTGATATAATAAATTTTTATTTTACTATTTGTTGTCTTCATTTTATAATTTAAGTAATTATATATTTATTTTATAATTTTTCGTGCTAATATTAATAATATTGGTTAAAATAAAATTAATTTCTTAAAAAATTTAAAAAATAATAATTTTGTAAAAAAAAAATTGGTAGGAATTAGAAACAGTTTCCATTTGTAAATAGAGACGGAATGTTCCGTCTCTATTTAGCGACGAAAATATTTCCGTATTTATTTTGTTTCTAAATAGCGATGGAATATTCCGTCGCTAAATAGAGACGGAATCTTCCGTCGCTATATAGCGACAGAAAATTCTGTCGCTAAATAGAGACGGAATATTCCGTCGCTAAAGATAGCGACGAACTATTATTTCTGTCGCTATTTGTTTGCGACCAATAAAATAGAGACGGAAATTGTCCGTCTCTATTCCGTCTCTATTCCGTCGCTTAACTTCATTTAGCGACGGATATTTCCGTCTCTAATTACAGTTTTCTTGTAGTGATATAATTGAGGTATGTCATGAGATTATTGTATGATATTGTCGTTATAATGGTTTATTTTATGCATGCGAACTTAGGAGTAAAATTGTCCTTGGAAATATGTTGTTTGGGCTTGGTTAGATTATTGCACAAATCATTTTATTACAAGTGGCATAAGTAAGGGACCATTCCGAACCCAACGGTTTGAGGTCTCCCTTGCGAGGGGTGAGTCTGGCCTTAAATTATTTTCCCGGTTCACACTGGGTGGCGACTCCATTATTCTCTGATTTAGTCCCCCGCGGGCTACTCCGTACTCCCAACCGGGCCCGCGAGCCCGGGACAGCATGCGTCGCCCAGTTTCTGTGTCCCACAGTCTGGCGACTCCACTGGGGATAGAGAATCGGCCCTGAAATAATGTCTTGTAATATTATGATTTGTGCTTTAATTAACCGTGTCTACTGTGGGTTAAAAGGGGTTTAATCAAAGGCACTTTTAATGCTGGGTAATGGTTTGGTGTCTTCCTTCATTCACTACCTTTCTATAAGGAAAAACTGTGATGACACCTAAATAATCATTTGCTCGTAGCCTATTGTGATGGACTAATTTGGAGGACTCGTTGTTTATTCCTATCACCAAGCGATAAGAGCCTTAGAGGTAGGGTACTTAAAGAGCATCACTCCACCCTCCCTCTAGGGAATCTACAACGGGAAATCCATCTGACAGTCAGTCACACACCATAACTCGTTGGCACGTACTGTAAGGTATAAAAAAGGTGCGCTCACTTGGTCGCTCGGACCCTTGAGTGAGGAGACCTAGTTGTGGGTAATCTTTCGCCAGCGAGAGTTTTTGTCTACACTCCCGCAAACCCACACGTAGACCGAAATTGTATGGCCTATAACAACTATTTCCTTGTGCTTGTGGACCATCCTCATTTGGATGCAGTTGGACTTCTTGTCAGAAATGCGAACTTGTTGGGCCATTTAAACTGGGACGAGTTCGTATCCTATGACAATTGGGCCAAAAGCTTCTGAAATGTTGATGGGCCACTCTGTAGAAATTATTTATGTATGCTTGTGTTTAGGAATATTGTCGTTTGGATCTATTCGGACCTTTTGTCTTGAGGTATGGGCTTGTTGGGCCATTTAAATTGGAACAAGAACATATCGTATGATGATTGGGCCAAAAGCTTCCAAAACGCCAATGGGCCATTATATGTTTGTGTTTAGGAACATTATCATTTGGATACGGTTAGACTTCTTGCCATGAGATGTGAACTTGTTGGGCCATTTAAACTGGGACGATTTCACTCCTATGACAGTTAGCCCAAAAGCTTCTAAAATGATGATGGGCCGATTTGTGTGAAAATTTGAATAAGTTGATATATTCCTTGTATCGCATGCATCTCATTCATCTAATGCTTACATATATCCTGTTAACACCCTCTATGTCTCAAAAAGACATCATAGATTCCTGTTGGGTTAGGAAAAGGGGAAGACTCACTAAAAGACCGGTAACAGATATGAGTACATCCGATAACGAGGTATCCCGGATAGATCAGTTGGAAAACGGTCTCGCCAAAATTACTGAATAGTTGCAAGCATTGACTAATGTTGTGGCTGGTATGGCTGTACCCCGTACTGGGGGGTTCTGAGAATGTGAGGCGCGAGGAGCCTCCGAATGGGTTGGGGGATGACATCCCCGCTTTTGATGATGATATGGCCGAATATGTTGCGGAGAGAATAGTAGGGTCTCAGGTCGAGATACAGAAACTTCGTGATCAGGTAGAGTCAGTCACTCGTAAGATGAAGGGTAAGGACGAAGACTTACTAGACTATGAGGTGATGACCTTTGAGGAACAGCTGCCGACTCAGTTTAAAATGCTCGACATGGCCAAGTTTAACGGGAATGGGGATCCGACGGTCCATCTGTGGCAATATTTCTCGGTGATGAGTTCAGTGGGCCTGTCACAGCGCCAAGTCCAAAAGATGTTTGGGATGTCACTCGAGGGGGCACCTGTAGTGTGGTATCACAGCCTTGAGAAAAAGGTTAAGGAAGATTGGAGGGAACTAGCTGATGCTTTTCTGAAACAGTATGTTACAGACCTGGAGATTGATTTGTCACTCCGAGATTTGGAGAACACTAAGCAGAAGCCGGAAGAAAGCTTCAAGGAGTATGTAGACCACTGGAGAAGTCAGTTTCTGAAAATGCAGACTCGGCCCTCTGAGAAGGACCAAATAAAAATGATCATCAAGGGTACTAAGCCCTCCATCTATGGGAAATTGAGAAGGATGACCTCCATGATCACTGATTTCCGACAGTTGCGGGAAACTGTCATGGACATTGAAGAAGAGGAAGCCGAGAACAGGAAGTTTTATGGCCATAATATGAGGAATTTTGGGGGGCCTTCTGAGACCAAGCCCGCTACTGCCGAGGTCGCTACCGTCAAGAACATGCGATTCTCCAATCTTGGCAGACCTTTGTCAAAGGTGTTTGAGAAACTGAAAATGCAAGGACTTCTAAAACCTTTGGAACCTAGGCCATTTCCGAACCCTGTACCACCGTACCTCAACCTAAACCAGTATTGTTACTTCCATCAAGAAAAAGGCCATGACACCGACAACTGTACCCGCCTTAGGCATGAGGTCCAAAACCTCATTGACTCCCATAAAATACCCAATCCAGAAAAAGAACAACCTAACACATACAGAAATCCCTTGCCTAATTACCACTTCATTCCACCTACATGATCAACTCCGGCCTACCCGAAACCTTTGTCCTCCAAACTCTCAACCACCAGGCTTCTTGCATTGAGATAAAGGATAACAGTAGTAAAGAACCATAGGTCAAGGAAGAAGGCAATGTTGCAAATGATGAAGTCATTCCTCCTAATTTATTTGATCCTGCATTTTTAATATAGACATTAATTTAGTCTACATGTTCGGACCATTTTCTTAAATGATAATAAAGACGTTCATTTCGCTGAATCTTTTCTGCAATATGAGTATATTTGAGAAAATCATTCAACCTTGGTACTATGAAATTCAGTGATGTTTAGAACACGGGGAATCCTCGGAATAAGCAAGTAGAAAAGATAGCCATTCAGAAATTGGGAAATGGGGGCAGTGAGAATATCAGACTTGGAAGGGAATTAGTTCACCAAGCCGATCAATGTAGACAGATTGAAGCAGTGGCTTGCCTGAGGAAAAGAAGACTGAGCAGTCACCAAGAGAATTGGCAGAAGACCTAACCTGACGGGATAGGAACATTCATGCATGCATACACGTAACACATTTTGCATCCTTTTGTGTTTGTTTTGTTTTGTGTTCACAGGTTTTGAAGAAGAAAAAAGAAAGTGGCAAAGAACAAGCTAATCAGAAACGGTAAAAAGCACAATATCGGATTTCGGTAATAATCCCAGGGTTGAGGCCCATTTGAGTTTGAGTTTTGGGTATGGCACTCTGGGAGCGAGGCCCACATTAGCATCAACATCAGTCTTGCCGGGTATGGCACTCTGAGGGCGAGGCCCACATCAGTTTCAGTATCAGTTTGGGGGCGAGGCCCATATCAGTATCAGTTTAGGGCGAGGTCCATATCAGTATCAGTCTGGGGGTGAGGCCCACATCAGTATCAGTCTGGGGGCGAGGCCCATGTCAGTATCAGTCTAGGGGCGAGGCCCATATCAGTATCAGTTTGGGGCGAGGCCCATATCAGTATCAGTCTAGGGGTGAGGCCCACATCAGTATCAGTCTGAGGGCGAGGCCCACATCAGTATCAGTCTGGGGGTGAGGCCCATATCAGTATCAGTTTGGGGCGAGGCCCATATCAATATCAGTCTGGGGGTGAGGCCCATATCAGTATCAGTTTAGGGCGAGGCCCATGTCAGTATCAGTTTAGGGGGTGAGGCCCATATCAGTATCAGTCTGGGGGCGAGGCCCATGTCAGTATCAGTCTGGGGGCGAGGCCCATATCAGTATCAGTTGGGGCGAGGCCCATATCACTATCAGTATGAGGGTGAGGCCCATATCAGTATCAGTTTGGGGCGAGGCCCCACGTCAGTATCAGTTTAGGGGCGAGGCCCACATCAGTATCAGTTGAGGGTGAGGCCCACGTCAGTATCAGTTTAGGGGCGAGGCCCACATCAGTATCAGTTGAGGGCGAGGCCCACGTTAGTATCAGTTCGGGAACAAAGCCCACAGTCTTCTTAGATCAGGGAATAAAGCCCACATTCAGTACAATTCGGGAACAAAGCCCACAGTCAGCTCAGATCAGGGAACAAAGCCCACAGTCAGCTCAGATCAGGGAATAAAGCCCACATTCAGTACAATTCGGGAACAAAGCCCACAGTCGACTCAGATCAGGGAATAAAGCCCACATTCAGTGCAATTCAGGAACAAAGCCCACAGTCAGCTCAGATCGGGGATAGAGCCCACATTCAGTATAATTCAGGAACAAAGCCCACATTCAGTACAATTCAGGAACAAAGCCCACAGTCAGCTCAGATCGGGAATACAGCCAGGAGAATAAAGCTCTCTCTCAGCACAGTTCGGGAATACAGCCCAGGAGAATAAAGCTCTCTCTCAGCACGGTTCGGGAATACAGCCCAGGAGAATAAAGCTCTCTCTCAGCACGGTTCGGGAATACAGCCCAGGGGAATAAAGCTCTATCTTAACACAGTTCGGAAACAAGGCCTAGTGGAATAAAGCTCTACCTTAACACAGCTCGGGAATAAAGCCTAGAGGAATAAAGCCCTATCTTGATACAGTTTGGAAAAAAGCCTAGAGGAATAAAGCCCACCTTCAATACAGCTCGGGAACAAGGCCCATGGGAATAAATCTCTATCTTTACAAGGTTCAGGAGCAAAGCCTAGAGGAATAAAGCCCACTTGCAAAACAGCTCGGGAATGAAGCCCATGAGAATAAAGCTCTCTCTCAACGCAGTTCGGGAATAGAGCCCAAAGGTAAAAGCATCTCAGGATAACAAGTAAGTTAAGCAACAGCTGGCGAGCCAGGTAAGTGAAAATACATTGCATAACTTTGATAAGATTGTCACTGTTACACATTACACAAGTCCCATCAAAGTGGGGGCGACTATAGGCACTGCATTTTTGCATATAAGTCCCTATGATGAGTCTCATTTGGAGGCACTACCTTTTAAGTCACGGAAGTCACGGGAAACTGACGTCGGAATGGGAAATTCATAATAAGTATGTCATCAGATTCATTTCGCAAGTTCACTGTCTTCGTTCGTGCTGCGTTCGTGGCCACGTTTGAACGATTACGGGCGTTCGTGTAGCGTTCGAATCAGCGTTCGAACAGCGTCGGTATTTCTAGTTTTGCTGTTAGCCTCACACCCCAGCCCAATCAGCCCACCAAAGCCCATAAAACACATCCCAATTAATAAAACACATATTTAACACATGGGAAATTAAATAAAATATTAATTAAATCATATACCAAATTAAATAAAACATTAAAATCAATCAACCAATTATATTCCCAATCAAGAATATTTCTATTCCTAATTAAAAATATTTTATTCCTAACTTAACAAATATTATGCCTAAACAACACAAATTAAATATATTGACTTCCTAAATTGATCTAATTTTGTCCCCCCCTCAATCTTAGAATTTCCTTGTTTGACACTAAATCAAATCCCCCTTAAATGCCAAATCCATTTCCTTGTCAAGCAATGAGTAGCCCTGCCCCCTTTGCCTATAAAACCAACCTCTCCCAACCCTTGCAGTCTCTCACTTACACGCATACAACAAGAAAAAAAGCCTATTGATTCACGCATACAGCAAGCAAATATTTCTCTTCACCTCCTACACCCTTAGCCGAAAATCACAGCCCCATAAACCCCTCCATTGCCGAAAACATTACAACCTAAAACACCACCGAAACAACCCCTATACAGCAGCCCCATATCACCGAAATACCTAAAAAAAAACAGCCCCTAAATCACCTAAACCAGTGACCAACAAAAACTGCATTTTTAATCCCTAAAACAATAACTAAAAAAACTGCACTTAAAGCCTTTAGAAACACCCAAAAACAGCAGCGAATCGGAGTTGAAACAGCATTGAATCAAAGTCAAAATAGTAGCTTGAGCAGTGGAACAGCGAGAAAAGGCGTGAACCTGTGAACCGGAGGAGTTGCGGAGCATTCCCCCTTTTTTTTTCGACGATCGTGCACCGTACTTCCGAGAGTCGACATAAAAGGTTAGACTTGAGGGTACTTTTCCTATTATTTCCATCTATTTTTTAATTTTTTTATTCATCTTTGTCGCATGAGAGTCGTGTATTAGTGCATGATTGTGGCCCTTGAATAAATGAAAAATATGTCGCCTCCGTGGTATATAGGATGGAAACCTGGACATAAATTTCATAGCCGATTTCGAATGGACGGTAGTATGATCTGTACTCGGGATACAACTCCACGTACAACTTGAGTACACGGCACATACTTTATTTTATCTTGATTTATTTATTGTCGTTATTCATTTTCTGTATCTTATTTGTTTCAGTAATGATGAGGTCAAGCGCATGGGCTTAGTAAGTGCGATTAAAGGTCCTCTATTTCGAGGGGTTAAAATCCTTTACCACGATACTTCGCCGCGCCGGACGATGTATATTCGTTTGAATGTGAGATGTGTTCAATCAGGTATACGAAGTCCGATATCGTTGTTTCTATTTTTATATGCATTATGATGAGATAAAGCGCATGGGCTTAGTAAGTGCGATTAAAGGTCCTCTATTTTGAGAGGTTAAAATCCCTTACCACGATGTTTTGCCGCGCCGGATAATGTATATTCGATTGGATGTGAGATATGTTCAATCGGATACACGAAGTCTGATATCATTGTCTTTACTTTTTATATATGTATTGTGTTATTTACGCATGGGCTTAGTAAGTACGATTAAAGGTCCTCTATTTTTAGAGGTTAAGATCCTTCACCACGAGGCTTTGCCGCACCGAATGATGTATATTCGGTTGAATGTGAGATATGTTCAATCGGGTATATGAAGTCCGATATTGTTATCTTTATTTTTATATGCACTATGATGTGATACGCATGGGCTTAGTAAGTTGGGTCCTCCATTTCGAGGGGTTAAAGAACCTTTACCACGATACTTCGCTGCGCCTTTCGTTTCGTTATTCATTTTTTTTCGTATGTCATCTTCTTACATAATCATGCATCATGTTGCATTGCGCATGGGCTTAGTAAGTCGGATTAAAGGTCCTCTATTTCGAGGGGTTAAAATCCTTTACCACGATGCTTTGCCGCGCCTTTTAGCCCGTTATTATTTATTAGGTGTCATCTATTCATCCGTTCATGTATGTGTCATGTTGTTTACTGCATTTTGGAGGTCACTGTTGTAACCACGTTCGAACGCGTTTCAGAACGCCGCACGAACGCATGTTTTCTGTCTGGTCCCGTTCGAACGCGTTATCAAACGCTATACGAACGCGAACCTTCTGTTTACCGTTCGAACGCGTTTACGAACGCTACTCGAACGCGCATGCATTTGTTTCATCGGGTCCGGTCCTGTTCGAACGCATTCTCAACACTATATGAACGCGAACCTTCTGTTTACCGTTCGAACACGTTTACGAACGCTACACGAACGCGAATACACTGAACTGAGTCATTTTCATCACATGTCATGCATAATTGTTTCTTATGTGATTTCTCTTGTATCATATAATCAATCATACTATTTGAATTCCTGCCTTTATTTATTTGATGTGTTCATGAGATGGTATTCAAGCATGATTAGGCCGTTAGTATGCTACTTGTTTCTTAAGCATGATTTAGCTCATTTAGTTGTTCATTTTCAAGCATGATTAGTCAATTATTTTGCGTTGGGAATTCACATTATGTTTAGTTTTGTTCTTTATTTTCCGCATTATATAATTGAGGTATGTCATGAGATTATTGTATGATATTGTCGTTATAATGGTTTATTTTATGCATGCGAAATTATGAGTAAAATTGCCCTTGGAAATATGTTGCTTGGGCTTGGTTAGATTATTGCACAAATCATTTTATTACAAGTGGAATAAGTAAGGGACCACTCCGAACCCAACGGTTTGAGGTCTTCCCTTGCGAGGGGTGAGTGCGGCCTTAAATCATTTCCCAGTTCAAACACGGGTGGCGACTCCATTTTTCTCCGGTTTAGTCCCCCGCTGGCTACTCCGTACTCCCAACCGGGCCCCGAGCCCGGGACAGCATGCGTCGCCCAGTTTCTGTGTCCCACAGGAAGCATCCATGTGATTGGAATTTAAAATTTTCTTCCAAAACCAAATTAAGAATCGTGGTTATGTCGTTGTTGATGTAAACAAATATACTTATAAAATTAATCTCTATTAATTTAAACATGCATGCAAATAATTAATTTATCAACATAAATAAAAATCAACGATAAGTAATTATACCTGAATGCGTTTATCATTTTCCTGAGCCCTTGAATTTCCTTCTTGAGTTTTCCCTTATAGTAGTGCATCAAGTGTTGCACCTTTAGTTAGCACACTAGAACTCCTCTACGAACAATTTGCTCCCACTTTGAGAAAAAAAAAATAGTTTTCTTTCTTGATTATTGAAATCTTAGATTGGAGAATAAGAAAATAACTTTCCTTGAATTAATCTTATAATAATTTGGAATAACCAAAGAGAGAGAGATCACTAAGTTTTGACCAAGGGAAAAGGATTTTTCTTACCTTGGCCGAATATTGCTCCCTTAAATAGACTAAGGATAATTCAAGATCTCTCCAATAAAATTTGATCTCTTTGTGTTTTTTTTCCAAATTAATTTAGGAAACTTAATTAAATAAGAATTAATCCTTATTAAAAGAAGACTTCCCGATTTAATTTATATTAGGGTTCTAATTAACTATGGTGCTAACCCACTAAATTAAGGCTCAATAGATTAAATATTATTTTGACTCAATAATTAAATAACTATTAATTAATTTTAACTTTACTTAATTTTAATAAACTTTATTAAAATTTAAATAACTTAAATTTATTTAATATAAATATCAAATATTTATTTAAATAATTAAATTTAAATTTTATATTTCGAATTTATTAATGAGATTAACATTTTAGAAATATTATGAATGTCCTAATCATATTTGGAAATCTTATTTTAATTGAAAATCTAATTTTCATATTAATTGCCAAAATAATCATTTATGAACTTTTATTAAACATCCTTGAATCTTTAACATAGACGAGAACTATATTTGTGCGACCGTCCTATGTTCATTATCAAGTATCAGTGGGATGATATTAACTTTTTAATAATTTATGATAGCTCACAGATCATGGGTAAACGCCTAGCAGAATGTGATGACCGTAGTTGATGAATGAAGTGGGAAAACATATGAATCTGTTAGAATACACTTCGAGCATGTCATCTCATCCATTCTGATATTTATGTTCTTTATCATGTCTGGAATCATAGTTAGGTCAAATCCTTACTACTCGATATATTTCAAAACTCGATCTCGTGGATTTATATATCTAAAATATCGAATGTTTTTGTCAAAGACTTCCACAATTTTAAGTTTCCTTGCAACATCTCTAGTTTTTATTATCAAAGCTATCATACACTTCTTAAAGCACACATGACTTCTTATGTTATTAGCTCAAGACCATCTAGTATTTATTCAAAGGACGTGGCTAGTCGAATGATGATATATTAGTGATTTATGAGTACTATCGTATAAGTCAACATGTGATCTCGGGTCAGAGGATACAACGACACTAATGTATTATTATGAAGATCAATAACCTTATACAATATTACCATGTGGTCTTACAATTATGTGTTCATGTTCGATATTTCATTATACTAATGAAGATATTTATTGTTTGTATCATTTTGATATGAGACTCATCATCCATTTTATGAAAATCAAATGTTAATTTAGGCGACACACAATAATAATGATCGAGTGAAATATTATTATCTTATATAATAATCATATTCTACCAAGAACTTAATTTGAGATTTATTCGTATAAATATCGTTGACTCTCATAATCACAAATGTCTTTTGGATTAACGATATTCATTTGACATAATGTCTCGGGATATACACATAAAATATGAATGTAATGATGTGTAAAAATTAAATGTCTTTTATTAATAAATAATAAACTGTATTACAAAATATTACGCCTTAAACCACGACATCAACAACAGATCTTAGGACATACACTCTAACATATGCGAGCACACGTGACTCAAAGTAAGAATGATGCAGATGATCATATCTCATATCGAATAAATATAATTGTGATGAAATATTTATATCTGAATTTGACAACTCTATCTACAAAATTAGTCTTTTAGTTACAACCACACATAATTAAAAATAAAAATTAAAAAAAGGCACTGAATTTTATTAATCATATTCAAAGGACCGTTTATAAAGTCCATGAAGGACGCAATTACAGTTACACAGTCATGTAACTTTTTTATTGCATATTTGCACAAACACTTGCAAGAAGCAAACAATAACTGAAATTCACTTTCAGTTTGAACAAAAGCTGAGAGACTTAGCTGCTATTAGCATAGCGGCAATCCTTTCTTACTTCACCTTGGACTCCTGTAAGAGGATTATTCTCCGATAACAAGGCCACTGCCCTGGAAAATTGTTGATGGAAGTAGCCGTTATCGGCGGCCATCTTTTGAACAAAAGGAGCAGTTCTTGGATCGGTAGCTAATTCCTGATCAATTACGAGCAATCCCTTGTGGTTTAATATGTTCTTGTAGTAGTAGTTGTCGAGAATCATCGGTGTTTCTCTGTCGTTTCTTGCGTATAAAACTGCATCTGGGTCAGGATACTGCGTGGGGCATCGGCCTTTCAGATACTCTGCGTATGCTGGATCCAGTGTTGGATCAACTGTGGGATAGAGTCTCTGTACAAGATTTACGCAGTGAACTCGTCCTACAGAATGAGCTCCTGCTCACCATATTCAATAATGTTAAAGCTTATAAAATTGGAACCGTAAATATTAAAAAAAAAAAATAATAATAATAATATATATAAGATAATAATAGAGGAATTTATAATCTTATGCTATTCACTCCACATTGTATTATTTAATGTTGTTAACACCGCATTAACGAATAATCGAGGACGGTGGGAGATTATGACACATTGCACTAAAAATTTAAAAAAAAATTAAATTTTTTCTGTAATCATCAATATTATTTTATTTCTATTAAAATTAAAATAACAATATATTAAAATACTAATTTATTAATATTAAAATATTATTATTAAAATAACAAAATATTAATATAAAATATTTATAAAATATTTATAAAATATTAAAATTTAATTAATATTAATATTAAAAAATATTATTAGAAAATGAATATTAAAATAAATATTAATATTAAAAAATATTATTAAAATATTTATAAAATATGAATATTATTATTAAAATAAAAAAATAATTTTAATACAGTACAATGTAGTATCTAAAACTGTATAATATTAATATAATACAATACTATTATAATATATCTGAATATAATATACTCTGCATTAAATAATATAATATATTTTAATATAATATCGTGTATCAAACGCACCCTTTACGCTTTAATAGAAATACAATATTAAAATTTGTTATATATAAATTTATTATTTAATAATTATCAATTATAATTTATAAAAGGAAAAACTCACCTTAAGGTCATTGTACTCTCAATGTTTTTTTACATTACACCCCTGTACTAAATTTTCTACATATTGCACCCATGTACTCTCAATGTTTTTTTACATTGCACACATATACTAAATTTTCTACACATTACACCCATGCACTCTCAAAAAATTGACATTCCACCCTTATTTTAACGTCAAGTTAACAGAGTTGAGAAATATTCTGACATCACCCACCCTTATTTCGGATTGGACCGAGCAAAATTTTTACTTTGAAGTTATGCTAGGGCACATAACTATATGTTAGGGCGCATAAATATTATGCTCCTGATACATTCAAAAATCCAACTAATTTATTGCAAAAATTAGATCAAAACTACGATCTTGGAGTGTTATTAATGAACAACAAAAAACAAACAAAGATGCTTCACGGCTATCAGACATCATTCCTAAAGAACGACAACGAGTATTATATGTCATGCGTGCACATTTATATCAAACACCCATTTTTTTAGCTCTTCTCTTTTTAGCATAGGTGCTTCTTCCTAAACCAATCAGATATGACACAAATAAGGGTGGGTGATGTCAAAATATTTCTCAACTCTATTAACTTGCCGTTAAAATAAGGGTGAAATGTCAATTTTTTGAGAGTGCATGAGTGCAATGTGTAGAAAATTTAGTACAGGGTGCAATGTAAAAAATATTGAGAGTACAGAGATGCAATGTGTAAAAAATTTAGTACAGGGTGCAATGTAAAAAACATTGAGAATACAGGGGCCTCAAGGTGAGTTTTTCCTTTATAAAAACTTAATTTAATACTGAATCTAAATTAATATAATATACCTAAAAGAGCGACAGTCCCTTCATCGTTGATGCCAACGGAATTAAAAACAGAAAGCACTGTGGAAATGCTAGCATTGTGATTAGGAATAAACTTTTCGACCTCCGGCAAATAACTCACTTCGCTATCTCTCCTTCCCGTTTTTATTTCAACACGTGGGCCTCCCAACTGTAGTGATACGACCACCATGCACGGGTTTCAATCAAATTTGATTTTTATTTATTTATTTTAAAGAGCCTTAAGGAGTTTATAAAAGAGTAATAGCTTGTGGTCATAAAATCATTAATATATATTTTTTATTTATCATTAAAAATATTATGATAATTTTGTCTTTTTTTCTTTATAGAGAGCTAATAAGGTACCATAACAATGCCTTCTCTTGCAGAAAGAGAGACGATATCGGCGCAAGAAACAGTCAAGGGGCATGCTGCTTCAAGAGCTGCTTTGATTGTGTTTACGTACTTCAAATTTCTCATGCCAAAGCTTCTTTCTGATGCCTGCTCCGATTCAATACCACTCACTGTCTCTAACAGGAATGATGCATCGCATGACTGCATATATATTTTAAGAATTTAGCAAGCTAAGCTATTGAATCAATCAAGTCAAGCGGAGTTAGTGATAAAAATTAAAAATTTATGGGGTTAAATCATAAAAATGTTAAAAATAAAAATAAAAAAATAATTACGGGACATGGCTCCATTTGGTCTTGGTTACCCTCCGCCCATAATATATGTACCTTGACAATGCAATCGTGGAAAAGATTTCTGACCCACGAAACTGCAGTGTTTCCGTGTTTATAGTATAGCTGGATCACCTGTTGTTTGATGATTTCCTCAGCTTTTGGGCAACTTTTGGCATAGTAATTAAACTGCAGCTCACTCTTTACTGCGCATGCAATAAGAAACACGGGTCATAATTCTATTGGTTAATTGTGTCATGATTCTATTAATTAGTCATATGTACAATGAAGTGTGAAGAAAATAATAATGATATAGTGTTAAGTTAAATTTGTGTTGAATGTTGAATTAACAATTTAGAGATAAGTAAAATTTATATTAGAAAAATTTTGATAATTAATCAGTACTTAGTTCAAATTCATGAAGTCAACACTGAATATAAAGCAAGAAGTTGAAAAGAGAATAGTACCAGAATAAAACTGCAAGAATAACGGTAATAACAGCAAGAAGAAGAAGCTTGAGCAAAGGTGATGATGCCTCTTAGTGGCCATATGTGTTTTTCTAAAGATTGAACAAACTCTATTTGGCTTTTTTTTTTTTTTGGGTGATCCAAACAAGGGACTGTCCAAGTGCTTATATAGAAAATGATAAGATGAAATTGTAGCTTCCACTACGTCACTTTCCTTGACCCTTTCGGCTAATAGAATAATTCTATCCACGTATTATTATTTTTTTTTGGCATTATCAAGCCATAATTCTCTTAATCAATTCGTATATTTGGAATATGCCGTTGAATTTGTGAAGTAATACAAAAGTCGTAAGACAGGCAAGCATTATTTAGATTCAAGGAGTTTATTCAAATGTGATTGGTGGGTAGTGTATTATTTTCGAATAAACTTAGAGAAGTAAACGGTCAGCTACATGTATTTAAATTATTTTTTGTGTAATTTAATTTAATGTGATATAGCTCCCAAGCTTTTCAATCATTTTAATAAAACTTACTATTAGGTCTGTGTATTAGGCTAGATAATTAGTTAAAATATATTTAAATTTGCCCACTTTTTATTGTTTTTTTTTTAAATGTGTTAGTTTGTTGGAAAAAAAATCTGAAATTCAAACTCTACTCACATGAGCGGGATAAAAATTAAATTGTCATCAAATTATAGTTAAATGAATATGATTTAATGTGATATTTAATTAAAAGTTGCAACTTAGAAGAAAAGTATAATTAATATTTATTTTATAAAATAGCTTACGAAGTTAGACCATATATTCCCATGACGAATACTCAATAATTAAAATCAATAATTCAAAATGCTGTTAATGGAGGATTAAAGCTTAATTAATTTTCAATTTAAACCACAAATTCGAGATAGAAGTTGGATGGATGCCTTTCCATTTTTAGTTTTTCAAATATTACTTTTTACATAATGATCGGCCTTCTCCAAATGAAAACCTCTCGTTTAATTTGTTTATTTGTGAGGTACGGCTATAGTTTGTACATAATTAATCGGAAAAAAAAAATTAATAATTGAACAAAATTGAAACGTTTTTGGTATAGGTCACACAGTGTTGGAAAAATATTAAAGTTAAATTGTCGAAAATGACATGCCATGTCAACCCTCATCAACAATCATAGTGGAAAAAACCATAATTGATAATTCACTCTAAAAACTAAGTGGTTGCCCACCCCTTATATTTGAAGAATTAAAATAAAAAAATTAATAAAAAATATAACGATCGGTAGTTTCTACTACTATTGCACTGTAGAACTATTACACCGCGGAGCGAGTGTTACGTAATATAAATTATGTCCGAGTATATATTTATACATTCATGGAACGACTTAGGGGATAATCAGTAAATTCTTCGAAACTTCGATGCGAAATTCTACGATGTTCCACTCCGGACATCTCATGGTATTTGGGCCGTAACGTTCTCATACGAACTCCGATTTTTATGAATTTTATATCGTCAGAAAGATGAGATCGAGATCTATAATTTTCGCATGAACATTTTTCCAAATTCGAACCAGAAATGGGCTAAAAATACAGATCCAAAATTCAGATGAATAGTAATTGAGGGCATTCTAGTAAATTCCATAAACTTCTACACCCTTCTATTTTTTTTCTTATGGCCAACTATAAAAGGGGGTACTATTCACAAATTCACAATTTGAAATTAAAAAAAAAGATTGTGGAAGACGTGAATGAAGAAGAAGAAGAAGAAGAAGAAGAAGAAGAAGAAGAAGAAGTGGAAGAAGAAGTGAGAGAAGAAAATAAGAAAGAAAGAAAAAGGAAGAGGTAAAAAGATATGGCATCCATGGAACCTTGAAAGATAAGGAAATACACTAAGAAGAGGTAAGACCAATTTGACCCAAATTATTGTATATTGAGTATTGGTATTTTGATGATTATTATGTTTGGTTTCTACGGTCCCGATGATCGAATAAAGCGATGAAACAAAGTGCGAATACAACAAGGAAATTGCAGAATACTTACATCGATCGGTTGAGGTGATGCGAGGAACAACAAAACTTCAAGCTTTTCCCTCATAGGTGTCTCGGCTTTGAGCAGTTTTTGGCCTCCATGAATTCGGTCATCACCTCCATTGGTGCTCCAAACTCCAAGTTTTATAGCAAATGGTGATTCCAAGCTCACAAGTGCGGTTCCCTATCACCATAGTATGTCCTCATTTGAGTGCTAGCTCTTGGTAATTTTTGCCACAAAAATCACCATGGCTTCTCCTTCAAGTTTCGGCTAAACTAGAAAGATGGAAGAAGAAAAATGGTCCTGGACCGTGTTAGAGAGGAGAGGAGGGAGAGAATGCGTGTTATATTAGGTTGTTTTTTTAATTTTGTGTATCTAATACACAAATCCAACTTTCAAAAAGTCAAATGGAAATTAAAGCCACAACCACTCCCATCAATCAATCAAGTGACAAATTGTCACATCACTCAAAGTGACAAGTGATTTGACGTTTGATGTGACTAATGATTTGACGCTTGATGTGACTTGTGGGCCGCATTTAAAATTGCAATGCGAGTGCGCCCGTAAACACTCTCGGGCTCGGGTTTGCTAATTCCAAATTAATAAATATTCCGTTGCGATGTAATTAAATAATTATGCCTAGCAAAATCAATATTCACGTCGCTAAAGAATTAATTCTAAATTAACTCGTTTGCCCGAATTAAAATCTAATTTTCATTACGCGTCGAAATCCAATTTCGCATAATATATCGAATATATTATTTTATCGATTAACTCCAAATTAATCGTTTTCTCTCTTTAATATAATATTTTATCCCAGATAAAATATCTCCGTAATTAATCCCAGATTAATTTTCTCTCTCATCATTAATTAATCCCAGATCAATCAAGTGCGAGTCATACGTCATCGGTGAATCTTCGGGAAGCGACCCATGAGATCCCCGGATATGTTGGTAGTAAATACGGTCGTCGGACTATCCGAACACGTACGTACCTTGTACTATGTTTGTGCCGATTTACAAGACAAGGTTGGCTTCTAGCAAAGCGCCATGCCTACCCAATTCTCCAGAAATATCCTTACAGGAATATTTGATCTATATCAGGCGTAGTATACATAGTATTGCGTATTTCGATCCAGTATCGGATGTCACATGCTAGGCCTGGGGCTGGAATTGTGTCTGCCCCGTACGAAGCACATACAGATCTCTAGTAACTAGTCTCTATAATCGGATAATCATGACCTAGTCATATTATCCCGATGACTGCAGTACATAAGAGAACCAGTTACGTATCCTACGTGACCATCATCTCCATTATGACTGGAGTGATACTTCCGTTTTGACATCACACCCAATACACTACGAGTCTCAATATACCCAGCAGAGGCGTACACAGAACCTGTTAAAGCCCTGGACCACCAAAACCAAAGTACATTGATTGTCGCAAGTATTAGCGGTGCAAGTCTCAGGTTAAGACCAAATACACCTACCCTGATTTCGGACTTCCATAGACACATAGTCATACTACCAATGGAATTCTGAGGGGTCTATCCAGAGCGAAGCTGTTTTCCGTACCATCGGTAAAACACAACCTCCTACTACACTTGCATGAGTATCCTATACCCAAATATATGAGAACTATACCGTTATGCCCTCACAACGCGCACAAGTGTAATACTAGTCTTTTCCGCATTATCGATGTCCAATCTCGATAATACTCTGACTAGAGATATTTAATGATTAATCCTTCATGGATTGATAATGTCTCATATCATCTCAATCCAGGAACTAATCATATGGACCTCCTATCATTTATATATCTTGGTGATCTAATCACAAATGATAAGAGAGCAATCTCCTTTGTCACATAGTTAATTTGTACAACAACACCATGATATGTACAAATAGTGACGTTATGGGTCATAACTGTCCAACATATCCCACTTGGCCTATAGCCAGTCACTCGAGTGTTCTACACCCGAACTATGTACGGTTTGCTCAAACTTCTCCTGAGGAAAGGCTTTCGTCAACGAATTTGCATGATTATCATCTGATGCGATTTATACGATCATCACATCACCACGATGTATGATCCGAACGAATCAGATGAATAGTCGAAGTATTTACCTGGATCGTTGATGAGACCATTAATTCTTTAGCATGCGCTGTAGCCTAGCTCAGCTGCTAACAGAACTATATCTAATCTAATTAGATTATTATCAATCCAGAATGCTTCTATTGCTGCCTTAGCTGCAGCAATAATCCACTTTGCTGTTTATTCGGTAACAATATCTTGCTTGGAAGATTTCTAGCTCACTGTTCCATTATTCAAACTTTATAGTACCGTTGTTACGACTTATAGTCATGTATTTCGGTTGGGAAACTTGCAACGGTGAACCCAGTCACTTCAAGTTCTCCTTCTCCATAGATTAAGACATCATCCTTAGTTCCTCTAAGATACTAAAGGATGTTCTTAACTTCAATCCAGTGACTATCACTTGGATTGGCCCGATTGTGACTCCATATGCTCCAAGCGTATGGGACACCAGGTCGCGTATATTTTTCAATGTACGATTTCTCGGAGATTATTAACAACTTTAAATCTATCTCAGTAGATCTTTATTCCTAGAATAAAGGTTGTTTCTCCCAAGAATTCTACGGAGAATTTTCTCGAAACCAAAGCTTTCACCTATTGTATTATGGGAATATCATTTCCAAGAAATGATATATCATCATTACATAGGACATTCACTGTCAGTGCGCTCCCACTAACCCTCTTATATACACAAGAATCATTTTCATTTTGAATTAAATCATACACCATTATGATTACATCAAAATGATAATTCCAAGAACGCTATGCTTGCTTCAATCCATCCATGGATCGAATAACCTGCAAACCTTGTTTGCTAGTTTTGGTACGACAAAGCCGTCAGGATGTTGTAAACATCCTCCAAAAGGTTTCCGTTAAGGAAAGAGGTTTTGGCATACAGCTGCCATATTTCATGAATGAAATATGCAGCATTAGCAAGCATTATCCAAATGGATTTAACATGGCAACATGTAAAAGGTTTCGTCGTAATCGACACAATATTGATAACGATACCTTTCCGCTACAAGGCTAGCTTAGTACGTTGGTATGTTGCCTTCTATGTATGTCTTCTTTGAAGACTTATATAGTACCAATAGGCACAATGCCTTGCGGTACATCAACTGGTATCCAAACATAGTTGGTATACATGGAATCCATGTCGGATATCATGACACTTTTCCATAATAGGGAGTCGATACCTTGTATCACTTCCTCATACGTAGTCAGTTCGTATTCCTCAATAAGATTGACATCTTTATGAGGTGAGATCAGAAACCCATACCCCAGGTTGTTTTCTGACTCTCTCCGATCTACGCGGTTCTTGTGTATTCGAAGATTATTGGTATAGTTTCATCCTTGATGAACTATTTATGTTCCATTAGGAATCGGTGCCATGAATAGTATTACTCCGATTTTCATCGAGTTTTACTATCCTCCCACTTACCACTGCATATAGGTATTCCCATTAGGAAAACCACATGGCGAGCAACAATTACATTATTCTCTTGTGAGATGTTTAAGTACTATACTTTTGGTTTCCCTAGGATAACCACAACTTAGGTACTTATCCGATTTGGGTTTTAGTTTGGTATCATCCAAACATATTCCTAGCATTCTCAAATCTTCAGGAATGAGAAACCCGGTTTCTTTCCTGTTCATATCTAATATGAAATCTGTCAAACATATTTTTATGGAACCTTATTCTAAATAAGTTCTGCACTGTTAATGCGTATCCGTTGAAGGAAATGGTAGCTCAGAGCGACTCATGATTAACCTTATCATGTCCAACAAAATTCGGTTTATCCGTTCGGACACATCGTCAAATTGACGTGTTCCAGGAGGAGTCCTCATCGAAAGAATACTATACTCTTTCAAGTATTTGAGAAACTTATTACTTAAATATTTTCATCATGGTCTAACCGTGATGATTTAATACTTTAGCCGATCTGTTTGTCTATTTCGTGTCGAAACTTTAAAAGTTTCCGATTTGTGTTTCAAAAGAGACACATAACCATAACGCGATGCCACATCCGTAAAGGTCACGAAATATTCATATCCACCTCTAGCCTAGCTAGTCATGGGCCCACTTGCTTCACTATGAACTAGGGCTAACAGATTGGTGGCATTTGCACTTTTACCAAGTAAAAAGCGTTTTAGGCACTTTGCCCAATAAACTAGATTCGTAGACATTATTTGAATGAAATCAAATTTGTCCTAGTACCCACTCTTCGAAAGTGTGGATATACGAGTCTTATTTAATTGTGTCCCAGACAACAGTGCCACATATAAGTCTCAACTAATAAATTCAGTTTGAGCTATTTGTTTGTCATGTTATACGTTTGAGATTTATTTATATTCAAAATATAAATTCTGTTATTCACATCTAATGTGTTTATCTCAATATCATCTTTATATAATAAAACACTTTAGTGTTCTAGAAAATAAAGGTATACCCGCAACGGTTTAAACCTTGATACAGAGATAATGTTTCTAGTCAAACTAGTTACATTTAATAGCTTCCTAATTTAAGTACATACCCTAAGGATAGTTCCTAAACTTAAGTATCTATGGTTAAAACAACGACGTTCGTCCCGTTTCATATTCGCAGATTAATCTCAACTGAAGTCAGTATCTTGCTCTCAGCAGATTTTGCACACCAGTACATATTTATGTACCACATCTAGTATCTAAAATTCAATTTTAATACTAACAGTGAACATATTTTATGACAAACATATTTGAAGTCAGAGCCTTCCCCGTCTTCAATTCCTTCATGCCTGCCTTGTCAATATGGCAGTCACGCTTCCGTGTCCCCGTTTGCCACATTTTTGGTAGACATCTTGGGATATGTCCTTTATCTTCCCAAAAGATTCTAATGACTTTGCCTTTTGCCATTTTTCACATTCCAGAAGCCTTTGGCCAAGCCTTGGCCTTCTAAAATATCGAAGTAAAGTGCGCCTTGCACTTCTTGCCTTATTGCAAACTTTGGCTTTATCTCCTTGAGTATAGCCATTAACTCTCCAAGAGTTTACTATTGCAATTTAGTACTTCTAAGATCTAAAAATAGATCTATGAAGATCCTTAAATTTCATTATCATACTTTAAAGATCTAATCCTTAGTTCTGATTAAGAAATTAAGGAGTCTGTTTGGCAAGCACAATGGATTAAGCACTAAAGTTATCATCACATGAATATCCAAATATCATGCTCTACTATTTGCTTAACTCCGGGCTTAGGCCTAATATGTTATTTTATCAAATAAAGTAACTTATTAGTTTCCAGGACCATCCTGAAATTTTATTCCCAATTTGAAAATTAAAGTCGTTTAAATACATTTTCACCCAGGATTATGTTTTAAACACTAATCTTTCAATTATCTTGTTTCTAATAGTCCAACTATTTAATCAACGATTTTAGGTACTATTGATTATAATGATTATTATAGTCCAACTATATAATCAACTATAATTTAAATTGGTTAAATTCAATTATATTGATTACTATAATCCCATATAAAATCAAATATAATTCAATTTATTAATTAAAATATTGATTACTATAATCCAATTATATAATCAACTATAAATGAAATAGTTTGAATTACAGTCCAACTGTTTTATTAAAACAACGATTAAATATTAGTCCAACTAATAATTAATTATATGACGAAAAATTTGATATAAGCGCGTATGGCAAGTAATTAAACGAATATTGCAAATTTAATGCTTGCCTCCCACTATTTTTCGGCGAGCCTCTAACCCTCTGTTGAGTACTCGGGAAACCTTGTTTCCTAGTGGGCTAGGATCTCGTTAAATAACACGCAATCTTGACTTTGGCCAACAAATTGTATGATAATTAACTAGGTAGATCTCTAAGTTCAATTGGATCCCATCCAATTCCTAGATCCAGTAGGGGGACATCCAAGTCCGAAACATATATCCTATATATGCCAATATATCCAATATATTGCCTAACCTTTTTCCTCAGAATCAACTAAGCCTTGGCTTTGGCACAACAAACTTAGTGATCCCAGTTAAGCGGAACCCATTGACCATGGAAAGCTTCGTAATCAATGTCGATGGACAAGAAGTGATCTTGACTTTGTCCAACAAATCACAACTTGGACAAGACACCAATATGGAACAAAGCTCTCGTGATTCAAACACATCCTCGACGGACAAAGGTCTTGACTTTGGCCAAAAAACCAATGCCAGTCTTAGATTGAGTAAGAATCACTCAATGGAAGGAAAAACGCTTAATATTTTGTGAGGGTTTTTCGCGTGCAAATTGGCAACCAATTTATTATCTTTGTTAAGGTCTCATCATCATACACCCTTAAACATGCATTCTAAACACATAATAAGGCGTATATAAATAAAATAATAATATTATGCGGATGGATACTTTAACACATTGTTCCTAGAACAATCTCTCACTTTCCTCTCTCCCGTTAGCACAAGTATTACTTATACCCGTTACATAACACTTCTAAAGAAACCTCATTTACATTGAGGGGAATAGGTGAGAAGAGAAATACAAAGAGTAAGGAGGTAATAGGCTGGACACGCAAGTCCAATTAATAAATTCTAAATTTATTACAACAATTTCCAAAATTGCCCCACCCTTCTAATATCCATCTGATATACATTATTCATGCATCGCAACCATGTATTCACACAAGCATGTTATCAATCAATCTAATCCAATTAATTAATCTGATAATTAATGACCATCCAATGTTCAAACAACGATTTGATTTTGCGCGAGTCCAACTCGTTTTGCGAATAAGTACTCAAAGTACGAATTCTTGAATTAAATTAAACTACAACATTAAATCCAATTTAACTTGTATTTAATACTAATTCATTTATTTAATTCCAAATTAAATATTACACTTTATTAACGAACCTTTACGACTTAAATTCCAAATTTAATCGTTATGGGTCTCAAAGCCCGATTAACGTCCAACGTTAATTTAATTAATGTCCAATGTGCTTTTAATTAATTTCATAAGGCATGGACTTTTGGTCAACTTGGGTCAAACCCAAAGACTAAAGCCCATTTAAAAGAATCACCCTTATATGCCAAGAAACCAATTTAGGCCCATTAGGCCCAATTAAATTTTAAAGGTCCATTAGTCATAATTGGACTTTATGGATATGGTTTTGGGCCCAATTGGATCCAACCAATTTGCCTAAACCAATCTTGGTACAACCAAGTCCATTAAAGCCCAATTTCCAAAATTAGCCCAATTAATTAAATCACAAAAATTTCAAATTTCATATTTAATTAACCAAAGTGTATAGTATAATCAGTTACCCAAATTAACATTTCCAAAACATAAATTTATACAATTAATTATGCTCATTAACATCAATTAGTGTCCAACACAATTTAATCAAAAATCAAACCCATTTACATGCTTACATGTCTCGGCATAGGTAGGGTAATTTTGTCCGATTTCGGTTTTAATCCAATCAAATCCAATTCAACATTACCCAATTGATTTCAAGTCATCCAATGAATCAAAAAACAAAAATACCAAGACATTAGGGCATTATCCACATTCGGCCAAGCCATGTGATTTGGGGAAAATTGTTCCAAATCAATTTTCATGAAATTGATCCAATCCAACTTCAATTAAACATCATTTAAGCATACTCAATCAAGTAATTTTATCAAATCATGCTCAAAATCAATTTACCCAATTTAAACCCTAAGTTCAAGTTTCATGCTTTAACTCGCTCTAATACCATTGTTTGGTTTCTACGGTCCTGAGGATCGAATAAAGCGATGAAACAAAGTGCGAATACAACAAGGAAGTTACGGAATACTTACATCGATCGGTTGAGGCGATGCGAGGAACAACAAAACTTCAAGCTTTTCCCTCCTAGATGTCTCGGCTTTGAGCAGTTTTTGGCCTTCATGAATTCGGTCATCACCTCCATTGGTGCTCCAAGCTCCAAGTTTTAGCAAATGGTGATTCCAAGCTCACAAGTGTGGTTCCCTATCACCTTAGTATGTCCTCATTTGAGTGCTAGCTCTTGGTAATTTTTGCCACAAAAATCACCATGGCTTCTCCTTCAAGTTTCGGCTAAACCAGAAAGATGGAAAAGAAAAATGGTCCTAGACCGTGTTAAAGAGGAGATGAGGGAGATAATGAGTGTTATATTAGGTTGTTTTTGATTTTGTGTATCTAATACACAAATCCAACTTTCAACAAGTCAAATGGCAATTAAAGCCACAACCACTCCCATCAATCAATCAAGTGACAAATTGTCACATCATTCAAAGTGACAAGTGATTTGACGCTTGATGTGACTAATTATTTGACGTTTGATGTGACTTGTGGGCTGCACTTAAAATCGCAATGCGAGTGCGCCCGTAAACACTCTCAGGCTCGTGTTCTCTAATTCCAAATTAACGAATTTTCCGTTGCGACGTAATTAAATAATTATACCTAGCAAAATCACTATTCACGTCACTAAAGAATTAATTCTAAATTAACTCGTTCGCCCGAATTAAAATCTAATTTTAATTCCGCGTCGAAATCCAATATCACATAATATATCGAATATATTATTTTATCGATTAACTCCAAATTAATCGTTTTCTCTCTTTAATATAATATTTTATCCTAGATAAAATATCTCCGTAATTAATCCCAGATTTATTTTCTCTCTCATCATTAATTAATCACAGATTAATCAAGTGCGAGTCATACGTCATCGGTGAATCTTCGGGAAGCGACCCATGAGATCCCCAGATATGTTGGCAGTAAATACGGTCGTCGGACTATCTGAACACGTACGTACCTAGTACTACGTTTGTACCGATTTACAAGACAAGGTTGGCTTCTAGCAAAGCGCCATGCCTACCCAATTCTCCAGAAATATCCTTACATGAATTTTTGATCTATATCAGGCGTAGTATACATAGTATTGCGTATTTCGATCCAGTATCGGATGTCACATGCTAGGTCTGGGGCTGGAATTGTGTCTTCCCCATACGAAGCACATATCGGATCTCTGGTAACTAGTCTCTATAATCGGATAATCATGACCTAGTCATATTATCCCGATTATTGCAGTACATAAGAGAACCAGTTCCGTATCCTACGTGACCATCATATCCACTATGACTGGAGTGATACTTCCATCTTGACATCACACCTAATACATTATGATTCTCAATATACCCAGCAGAGGCGTACACAGAACCTGTTAAAGCCCTGGATGACCAAAACCAAAGTACATTGATTGTCGTAAGTATTAGCGGTACAAGTCTCAGGTTAAGACCAAATACACCTACCCTGATTTCGGACTTCCATAGACACATAGTCATACTACCAATGGAATTCCGAGGGGGCTATCCAGAGTGAAGCTGTTTTCCGTACCATCGGTAAAACACAACCTCCTATTACATTTGCATGAGTATTCTATACCCAAATATATGAGAACTATGCCGTTATGCCCTCACAACGCGCACAAGTGTAATACTAGTCTTTTCCGCATTATCGATGTCCAATCTCGATAATACTCTGACTAGGGATATTTAATGATTAATCCTTCATGGATTGATATTGTCTCATATCATCTCAATCTAGGAACTAATCATATGGGACCACCTATCATTTATATATCTTGGTGATCTAATCACAAATGATAAGAGAGCAATCTCCTTTGTCACATAGTTAATTTGTACAACAACATCATGATCTGTACAAATAGTGACGCTATGGGTCATAACTGTCCAACATATTATATGTTGGTGATTGGGATGTGATGATGAATGAGATGATGATTGTGTGATTTTCTTGGTATTATAACAATGAGAATTTTGAAAAACCCCAACTTGTTAAGTTTTGGGTTTAAATTGTATGGAGTTTATGAAATAGATTGGAAATTGATTGTTGATGAGATGATGATTTAGTTTATGTAGAATTGAGTTTTATATGATGTATTGAGCATTGGTTTTTAGTATGGAAATATTAGGGTTGTGCATTTGGTAAATTATAATTAAAGAAGAAATGGGCAGAATACTGGAAAAATGACTCGCGTCGCGACGCGAAAAGTCTGTGCGTCGTGACGCGCAAGAGGAAAATGACAGCATGTTTCTAGATGTTGCGTGTCGCAACGCGCAAGAACTTACGTCGCGATGCGTGATACAAATCTTTCCCTAATCAGTTTTAAATCATCCCAATTCCACCCTAGCATGTTAGAGACCGCCTTATAGGTCTCGTATCAGTTCGTATACATACCTTACATCGAGACACAAGCAAGATAAGCCTTGTAGATAAAAATATATTAGTGTATTAATAAGCTTAACTAAGTTCCGAAGTTCGTCTTATAACATATATACTAATCAAGTTTCTGGTCATAGATTATCCACAAGGACCACAATTTTCTTCGATGAGGGGATTCGGTGCCAGCCAAATTCAAAAATCTGTGAGTGGACATTTTCTTTAAAAGTTGATTTCTTTTACTTGTTGTTATTCAAATCAGACTTATTTTTCGCTTTTAGGGCGATAGCTAATTTTATTATCAATTATATTTTACTTAGTATGTTTTGAGAAAAGAAATGTTTTAAGACATATGATTTATGGTTTTCGAGGCATTGGGGAAAAACCTACCTCAGTATATAACTTGTACAGACATGGAATTGACGGACAGAGAACATGTGCACATGTAGAAGACTAGGGGGACGACGATACATAACCCCCCTAGATCCTAGTTTAGGACTAGGGATGACAGATGCACCTAGATCCAAGTTTCAGAGCTTGGAGGGTAGCATAGATCCGCACCCCCAGTTCTAATTCAGTGGCTTGGGGGACGGCGATACGTAACGCCCTAAGACCACCAGTTTCAGAGACAGTATTGGCATGCTTTGGAGGACGGCGATACGTAACGCCCCAAAGTCATGGATTTGCACTTCTGGCTCTAGTTAGGCGTATGAGGGGACGTCGATATGTAACGCCCCCATACGTCAAGTTTTTCAAATATAGACCAGTTTTCAGATATCAAATTTTTAGAAAATAGTTTTCAGAGATTAGATTTAGAAACAGTTTTCGGAAAAAAGATATTTCAGAAATAGTTTTCAGTATAGATCTTTCAGTTACAAGTTTACAAAAACCAAACTTTCAAAAGCATATTTCAGAAAGATAAGTTTTATAAAAGAGAGTTCAGACAAAGTTTTCAGAAAATGAGTTTTTATATAATGTTATTTCTGGAATTTTGATTACAGAACCAAATATTTTCAAGGGAGGCGCAGCGGAAGAAGCGCTGTTCGGGCGAAATCGTAGTTTAAAATTTTTAAACTTACGAATAAATTATTCAATATTAAATATTAATAATTCATTCATATTTCACCTAAACATATTATTCGATATCATATAATGACATAAATAATTTAGAAACACAGCGAAACTTTTACGAAAATATTTTTCAGTAAAATAGCATAAAACGCGTTTCCGGCCGAACCGACCGACCGACCAATGCTCATAGGGACTGCCCAATGTTGGACAATTATGTCCCACAACATCACTATTTGTACAGAACATGGTGTTGTTGTAAAAAGTAACTATGTGACAAAGGAAATTGCTCTTTTATCATTTGTAATTGGATTACCTAGATATATAAATGATAAAAGTCCATATGATTAGTACCGGATTAATAAGATATGAGACAATATTAATCCATGTAAGGTTTAATCATTAAATATCCCTAGTCGTAGTATTATTGAGACTGGACATCGATAATACGGAATAGGCTAGTATTACACTTGTGCGTGTTATGGAAGCGTAACAACATAATTCTCATATATTTGGGTATTGGATATTCATGCAAGTGTAATAGGAGGTTCTATTTACCGATGGTACGGAAACAGCTTCGCTCTGGATAGACCCCTCGGAGTCCCATTGGTAGTATGACTATGTGTCGATGGGAATCCGAATCAGGGTAGGTGTATTTGGTCTTAACCTAAGACTTGCATCGCTAATACTTGCGACAATCAATATACTTTGATTTTGGTCGTCTGAGACTTTAACAGGTTCTGTGTACGCATATTCTGGGTATACTGAGAATCGTAGTGTATTGAGTGTGATGTCAAGATGGAAGTATCACTTCAGTCATATGGAGATGATGATCACCCATGGATACATAACTGGTACTCTATAGTGCTATAGCCATCGGGAAAGTATGACTAGGTCATGACTTTCCGATCATAAAGAGACTAGTTGCTGGTGATCCAATATATATTTCGTACGGGGCAGACACAACTTTAGCCCCAAGCCTAGCATGTGACATCAGATACAGGATCGTAATACGCAATACTATGTATACTACGCCTGACAAAGATCATGTATTCCTTAAAATAATATTTCTGAAGAATTGGGTAGTTTCGGTGCTTTGCTAGAAGCCAACCATGTCTTGTAATATGGTAAGAACATGGTACCGGGTACGAACGTATTCGGATAGTCCAATGACCGTATTTACTGCCACAATATCCAAGGATCTCTTGGGTCGCCTCCCAAAGATTCATCGATAACATTTGAGCTCGAACAAAATTAATCTGGGATTAATTATGAGAGAAAATTAATCTGGGATTAATTACGGCAAGAATTAATCTGGGATTAATTCGACTAGAAGAGAGAACGTGATTAATTTGGAATTAATCGACATAGTAAATTTAATAGTTAAATTGAATTTTACTATTTAATTTATTTATTTGGGCTAAAATAATATATTGGATATATTAATTGAAATCAAATTTCAAAGCGGAATTAAAATTTGATTTTAATTCGAGTGAACGAATTAATTTAGAATTGATTCGAAAGTGACTTTCGTAATAATTTTGCTAGGCATTATTATTTAATTAAATTAGATTTAATTACGTCGCAAGAAAAAATTCATTTAGTTCAGAATTAAATGAACCCGGGCCCGAGAGAAGTTGCGTGTTGAGTTAGCAAACTAAATTCGGAATTTAAAAGTGGTGGGACCCACTTCACTTACATCACTTGTTTGACTATTGATGGAAGTGGTTAGGCTTAAAATCATGGGTTTGATTTGTTGAAAGAAAGTTTGGCTTTACTTATAACACACTCAAACTTATTCCAACACTCAACCTTAATATAAATTAACTTGGTCAACTTTGGAAGTGTATTAGGTTACCATTCACAACAACCAAAATCTTCTCTTCTCCCTCAATGCCGAGCTTCTCCCCTCTTGTCCATGGATTTTGTTGCAAAATTCTTCAATGCTAGCACATTAAAGAGTCAAATGAAGGTGATAGGGAGACTCACCCAGTGTTGGAAACACTCAAGGAAAGCTTGGAGCTTCATTACATCCTTGGAAATTTTCGAAATCTCCTCAACCAATCAATGTGAGTATTCCGCAACTCTATTGTTTTATTCACACAAATAATCACGCTTAGAGATCCTTGGCATGTCTAGGTGATGAGTGGTAATTATATCACAATTTCCCACTCATTTAACCTAATAGTTTGTATAGTTTCTTGAGTTTTTTGAATATTTTGATGTGTTTTGTGTTACTTTGTAGATAAATAAATTTTTAGGACATTCTAGAGGTGATTTGGGGCCAAAATAGTGAAAAACAGACAAAAGGACATTTTGGTCATTGAGCGCGTCGCGACGCGCCAGCTGCGTCGCAACGTCTAACGTGCGCCGCAAGCTTGCTAACGTACGCCGGGGACACATGTCAGAATCTGAGAATTTTGACTTTGCTAACGTGCACCCAACTTTGCTAACATGCGCCGTGCCACGTGTCACCATCACAGTCGATTTGCTAACGTGCGCAGTGCCACATGTCATCATCATACGGTGCCGATAATCACCATCACCACATGTCACTTCATGTGTCTGCCACGTCATCGTCCACATCACCGGTTGACCGAGTCAAAGTGCCACGTCATCGCCACGTCATCATCAACCAATCACAGCGTGCCACGTGTTATCATCATATGGTGCCGACAATCACTTTCTCCATGTTTCACCACGTCACTGCCACGTCAACACAATTATTGAGTTAATCATCTGTAATTGCCATATCAGCGGATAAGAATCTGAGCCGACGAATCAGAGAGCGCCACGTTATGCGTCGCGACACAAGAAGAAACTTGCGCGTCTATACGTGAGGGGGTTACCGAGGCCTATAAATAGAGCTCGAAATTTCAGTTTCAGATGTACTTTCTGTAGGCACTGCATTTTTGGATATAAGTCCCAATGATGAGTCTCACATGGAGACACTACCTTTAAGTCGCGGAAGTCACAGAAAACGGAAAATCAGAAAGCCGAAAGAGTTGCGGAGTTTTAGCCCTTCCGATCATCGTGTAACGTGCTTGCAAAAGTCGACGCAAAAGGTTAGACCTGAGGGCACTTTTCACATCTATTTTCATTTGTATTTCATTGTTTATTAAATTTTATTTGCATGATTATTGTGGAATGATGCATGTTGTGGCCCTTGAATAGATATAAAATATATGTATTGTGAAATGATGCATGTTGTGGCCCTTGAATAAAATGAAAAATGTGTCGCCTGTTGTGGTATATAGGATGGAAACCCAGACATAAATTCCATAGCCGAATCTGAATGGATGGTAGTACGGTCTGTACTTGGGATACAACTCCACGTACCACTTGAGCAAACGGCACATATTTCGATTTTTTTGTCTTATTTGTTTATTAGCTGTTATTTAATTTCTGCATGTTATTTGTTTGTGTAATGATGAGATAAAGCGCATGGGCTTAGTAAGTTGGATTAAAGGTCCTCCATTTCGGGGGGGTTAAAATCCTTTACCATGATGCTTAGCTGTGCCGGATGACGTATATTCGGTTGAATGTAAGATGTGTTCAATCGGGTATACAAAGTCCGATATTGTTGTCTTTATTTTTATATGCATTATGTTATTAGCGCATGGGCTTAGTAAGTTGGATTAAAGGTCCTCCATTTCGAGGGGTTAAAATCATTTACCACAATGCTTTGCCGCGCCGGATGATGTATATTCAGTTGAATGTAAGACGTGTTCAATCGGGTATACGAAGTCCGATATTGTTGTCTTTATTTTTATATGCATTATGTTATTAGCGCATGGGCTTAGTAAGTTGGATTAAATATCCTTCATTTCGAGGGGTTAAAATCCTTTACCACAATGATTCACCGCGCCGGATGACGTATATTCGGTTGAATGTAAGATGTGTTCAATCTGGTATACAAAGTCTGATATTGTTGTCTTTATTTTTTATATGCATTATGTTATTAGCGCATGGGCTTAGTAAGTTGGATTAAAGGTCCTCTATGTCGAGGGGTTAAAATCCTTTACCACGATGCTTTGCCGCGCCTTTTAGCCCGTTATTATTTATTAGGTGTCATCTATTCATCCGTTCATGTATGTGTCATGTTGTTTACTGCATTTTGGAGGTCACTGCTGTAACCCCATTTGAACGCATTTCAGAACGCCGCACGAACGCAAATTTTCTGTCTCAGTTCATTCGAACGCGTTTACGAATGCTACTCGAACGCGAACCTTCTATTTACAGTTCGAACGCGGCTACGAACGTCGCACGAACGCCCACGGTAAACATGCCTTCTTCCATCACATCTCATGCATGGATACTCATTTTGTCATTTACCTTTTTGATTGTTCATGTTCTCGTAGTTAGTCATTTATTGTGTCCATAAGATCACATGTTCGTTTCCATGATGCATGTTTACACGATAGTTATCTACTTATGCTTCCGCATTCATCCATTCAACATGTTCATTAGTTATATGCTTGCCATTATTCCGATTTGCTTTCATGCGTGATTGTACAATTATTATCTACTGGCATGCCTATGACCAAATGTAATGTGCTTATGACATTATATGCTTGCCGTATTTCAATTCATCTTTATGCATGTAAATTAGGACATAGATTGTATGCAAATAGGTTGTATGCAAATTCGGACATAGATTATATGCAAATACGTTATATGGAAATTCAGACATAGGTTATATGCAAACTTTGATATGATCCTTGTGCTTATGCATGCGAACTTAGGAGTAAATTATCCTTGGAAATAAATGTTGCTTAGGTTTGGTTAAATTATTGCACAAATCATTTCATTACAAGTGGCATAAGTAAGGGACCATTCTGAACCCAACGGTTTGAGGTCTTCCATTGCGAGGGGTGAGTGCGGCCTTAAATCTTTATCCCGGTTCACACCGGGTGGAGACTCCATTATTCTCCGGTTTAGTCCCTCGCGGCTACTCCGTACTCCCAACCGGGCCACGAGCCCGGAACAGCATGCGTCGCCTAGCTTCTATGTCCCACAGTCTGGCGACTCCACTGGGGATAGAGAATCAGCCTCGAAATAATGTCTTGTAATATTATGATTTGTGCTTTAAGTTAACCGTTCTTATAGTGGGTTAAAATGGATTTAATCAAAGGCATTTTTAAGGCTAGGTAATTGTTTGATATCTTCCTTCACTCACTACCTTTCTATAAGGAAAAGTTGTGTAGGCACATAGATAATCATCTACTCGTAGCCTACTGTGATGGACTAATTTGGAGGACTCGTTGTTTATTCCTAACACCAAGCGATAAGAGCCTAAGATGTTTGGGTACTTAAGAGAGCCTCGCTCCACCCTCCGGGGAATCTACAACTGGAAATCCATTTGACAGTCAGTCACACACCATAGCTCGTTGGCACGTACTTTAGTGTATAAAAAAATGTGCGCTCACTTGGTCGCTAGGACTCTTGAGTGGGGAGACCTAGTTGTGTGTAATCCTTCGTCAGCGAGAGCCTTTGTCCACACCCCCGTAAACCCGCATGTGAACCTTAGTCGTAGAACTAATAAGAATTATTTACTTGTGCTTGTGTTTAGGAACATGTTCGTTTGGATCCATTCGGACCTTTTGTCATGAGGTATGGGCTTATTGAGCCATTTAAACTGGGACTAGAACATATCTTATGATGATTGGGCCAAAAGCTTCTAAAACGCCAATGGGCCATTATATGCTTGTGTTTGGGGCCGTTGTCATTTGGATTCAGTTGGAATTTTTTGTCATGAGGTATGGGCTTGTTGGGCCATTTAAACAGGGACGAGTCCGTGCTTTATGACAATTGGGCCAAAAGCTTTTTAAATGCCAATGGGCCATTTTGTGTTTAGGCCTTCTATTATTTGAAGTTGTTTAGCCATGTTATCGCAAAAACGTAAACATGTTAGGCCTTTTCAACTGGGACAAGTTTGCACCGCGCAATGGTGTGATTGAATGCTTTAAAATGATAATGGGCCGACTTATATATCCCATACATTGCACACATCTCATGCATCTCATGCATACATGCATCATATTAACCTCTGTGTCTTAAAAGCCATCATAGATATCCATTGGGTTAGAGATTAAAAATAAAAAGTTTGTCGAAAAAGAGTTTAGCAAACATTGATATCGGGAAAAGGAAACCGACGAATAGAAAACTGTACAACAAGGAAGAGAAGACCGAGCAGCCACCAAGAGTACCCGCAGAAGACCTAACCCAACAGGATAGGAAACTCAATCATGCATGCATGCATACACGTAACATATTTTGCATTCCTTTTTGTGTTTGTTTTGTTTTGTATTCACAGGTTTCAACGGAGAAAAAGAGAAAGCGAAAAATGCAAGCCAACCAGAAGCAGCAACAGTACAGTGTCATCAGTTTTAGGATTGAATCACCGGGTTGAGGCCCTCGTTAGTATTAGTTTCAGCAATGGATCCCAGGGGGCGAAACCCACATTATCAGAGAAGTCTCTGATGGTTAAGCATATGTCCGATGATGGCATTATTTGCTGTAGGGAGAAACCTTAGAAATGATAAGTGCGAGATGTACTCTCATCCGGTATTCTGAATGGATTGATCTCGGCTAGAATTGCGAGCACTTGATTACGGGATCTCAGCGATGGAAGCCTGAATGGTCGGTTAGGTGACTAGTTGAAGAGATGGCGGATCAGTGAATGACCGTTCGCCTGGATGTCCACCTTGGTTTACTGATGCTGCGATATATGATATGGTCGGAAATAAAGAAGAAAAAGTCTCTGAAAAGAAAATAAAAATACACCGCCTATAACCGATAAGCGTGAAGCTACCCATGGGCGAGTATTAGGACCACCATGAGGAGAAATGCTACCTTAAAAGGTAGGTGTGTCAAAGAAAAAAAAAGAAAAAGAAAGAAAAAGAATGAAAAGAATGAAAAGAAAGAGACAAGAAAAAAAGAAGACCATATCATGTTGAGTATGACAAAGTAATCACAGAGTGTGATTAAGACATCTAGGTTGGTTAGACCCACCGATCCGATTCTCGGAGACAAAATCATTGAGTTGGCTTACTTAAGGAATAAGCTGCGAAAGAGCCTTGGCACAAACACACTAGGAGTCTAGTTCAGATCACCTATTCCGTCGATCGGAGTTGAATGTATCAAGTATTTTGAAGGTTCTCAGGTTTCGACACGAAAGCATTCATTGAGGACGAAAATATGTCTAGCTATCAGGATTATCTCATGAGAGGCAGTATAATATGTTCAAATGAAACATCACATCACTAGTATCAGTCTTGCCGGGTATGGCACTGTGAGGGCGAGGCCCACATATTTATCAGAATCAGTCTTGCCGGTATGGCACTCTGGGGGCGAGGCCCACATATTTATCAGAATCAGTCTGGCCGAGTATGGAACTCTGAGGGCGAGGCCCACTTTAGTTCAGTATCAGTTTTGCTGAGAATGGTAATCCGATAATGGAGTAAGGTTCGAGAATGAATAAATCGAGAATGGTAATCAGAGAATGGAGCAGAGTTCGAGAATGGACAAGCCGAGAATGGTAATCTGAGAATGGATCAAGGTTCGAGAATGGACAAGCCGAGAATGGTAATCCGAGAATGGAGCAAGGTTCGAGAATGACAAGCCGAGAATGGAGCAAGGTTCGAGAATGAACAAGCCGAGAATGGTAATCCGAGAATGGAGCAGGTTCGAGAATGAACTAGCCGAGAATGGCAATCCGAGAATGGAGCAGAGTTCGACAATGAACAAGCCGAGAATGGTAATCCGAGAATGGAGCAAGGTTCGGGAATGAACAAGCCGAGAATGGCACTCCAAGAATGGAACAAAGTTCGGGAATGAACAAGCCAGGAATGGCACTCCGAGAATGGAAACACAGTTTGGGAATGAACAAGTCGGGCAGTCTTTCCGGGTATGGAGACACATCAGTATTAGTATCAGTTTGGGGCCGAGGCCCACATCAGTATTAGTATCAACTTGGGGGCGAGACCCACATTATCAGTATCAGTTTGGGGTCGAGGCCCACATCAGTATCAATTTGGGGGCTAGGCCCATATTATCAGTATCAGTTTGGGGTCGAGGCCCACATCAGTATCAGCTTGGGGGCGAGTCCCACAGCATCAATATCAGATTTGGGGATGAGTCTCAGGGTCGAGACTCACATCAGCGTCAGTATTAGATTTGGGGATGAGTCCCGGGGCGAGGCCCACATCAGCATCAGTTTTGGGGATGAGTCTCAGGGTCGTGACCCACATCATCAGCAGTTTTGAGGATGAGTCCCAGGGTCGAGGCCCACGTCAGTATCAATTTCGGGGATGAGTCCCAGGGTTGAGGCCCACATCAGCATCAACATCAGTTTTAGGGATGAGTCCTAGGGTTGAGGCCTACATCAGTATCAGTTTTTGGGGATAAGTCCCAAGGTCGAGGCCCATGGAATTATTGGTTTCGGGGATGAGTCCCAGGGTCGAGGCCTACATCAGCATCAATATCAGTTTCGGGGATGAGTCCCAGGGTTAAGGCCCACATCAGTATCAGTTTCAGGGATGAGTCCAGGGCCGATGCCTACATCATCATCAGTATCAGTTTTTGGGGATGCGTCCCAGGGTCGTGACCCACATCATCAGCATTTTCGGGATGCGTCCCAGGGTCGAGGCCCATTTTGTCAGCGGTATTAGGATGCGTTCTAGGGTCGAGGCCCCTGTTGTCGGTTTCGATTATCGGGATGCGTCCTAGGGTCGTTGGCCCTCTACATCATTAGTTTCGGGATGCGTCCTAGGGTCGAGGCCCATTTTGTCAGCGGTATTGGGATGCGTCCCAGGGTCAAGGCCCCCGTTGTCGGTTGCGGTTATTGGGATGCGTCCCAGGGTCGAGGCCCATTTTGGCAGCGGTATTGGGATGCTTCCAGGGTCGAGGGCCCCGTTGTCGGTTGCAGTTATTGGGATGCGTCCCAGGATCGATGGCCCCCTGCATCATGTATTGGGATACGTCCCAGGGTCGAGGCCCACATTGTCAGCGGTATTGGGATGCGTCCCAGGTTCGAGGCCCCCGTTGTCGGTTGCAGTTATTGGGATACGTCCCAGGATCGAGGTCCACTACATCATCAACTCAGTTCGAAGCATCATGCAAGCCAGGTGGCAGCTGGCGAGCCAGGTAAGTAGAAATGCATTGCATAACTTTGATAGGATTGTCATCGTCACACACTGCACAAGTCCCATCAAAGTGGGGGCAACTATAGGCACTGCATTTTTGCATATAAGTCCCGATGATGAGTCTCACACGGAGACACTACCTTTTATGTCGCGGAAGTCACTGAAAATGGAAAATCAGTAAGATGGAAGAGTTACGGAGTTTTAGCCCTTCAGATCATCGTGTAACGTGCTTCCAAAAGTCGACGTAAAAGCTTAGACCTGAGGGCACTTTTCACATCTATTTTCATTCGTATTTCATTGTTTATTAAATTTTATTTGCATGATTATTGTGGAATGATGCATGTTGTGGCCCTTGAATAGATAGAAAATGTATGTAATGTGAAATGATGCATGTTGTGGCCCATGAATAAATTGGAAAATGTGTCGCCTCTTGTGGTATATAGGATGGAAACCCAGACATAAATTCCATAGCCGAATCCGAATGGACGGTAGTGTGGTCTGTACTTGGGATACAACTCCACATACCACTTGAGCAAACGGCACATATTTCGATTTATTTTGTCTTATTTGTTTGTTATCCGTTATTTAAATTCTGCATGTTATTTGTTTGTGTAATGATGAGATAAAGCGCACGGGCTTAGTAAGTTTGATTAAAGGTCCTCCATTTCAGGGGGTTAAAATCCTTTACCATGATGCTTCGCCGTGCCGGATGACGTATATTCGGTTGAATGTAAGATGTGTTCAATCGGGTATACAAAGTCCGATATTGTTGTCTTTATTTTTATATGCATTATATTATTAGCACATGGGCTTAGTAAGTTGGATTAAAGGTCCTCTATTTCGAGGGGTTAAAATCCTTTACCACGATACTTTGCCGCGCCAGATGATGTATATTCGGTTGAATGTAAGATGTGTTCAATCGGGTATACGAAGTCCGATATTGTTTTCTTTATTTTTATATGCATTATGTTATTAGCGCATGTTCTTAATAAGTTGGATTAAAGGTCCTCCTTTTCGAGGGGTTAAAATCCTTTAACACTATGCTTCGCCGCACCGGATGTCGTATATTCGGTTGAATGTAAGATGTGTTCAATCAGGTATACAAAGTCCGATATTGTTGTCTTTATTTTTATATGCATTATGTTATTAGCGCATGGGCTTAGTAAGTTGGATTAAAGGTCCTATATGTCGAGGGGTTAAAATCCTTTACCACGATGCTTTGCCGCGCCTTTTAGCCCGTTATTATTTATTAGGTGTCATATATTCATCCGTTCACGTATGTGTAATGTTGTTTACTGCATTTTGGAGGTCACTGTTGTAACCCCATTCGAACGCATTTCAGAACGTCGCACGAACGTATATTTTCAGTCTCAGTTCGTTCGAACGTGTTTACGAACGCTACTCGAATGTGAACCTTCTGTTTACCGTTCGAACGCGGCTACGAACGCCGCACGAACGCCCATGGTAAACAGGCCCTCTTCCATCACATCTCATGCATGGATACTCATTTTGTCATTTACCTTTTTGATTGTTCATGTTCTCGCAGTTAGTCATTTATTGTGTCCACAAGATCACATGTTCGTTTCCATGATGCATGTTTACACGATAGTTATCTACTTATGCTTCCACATTCATCCATTCAACATGTTCATGAAGTTATATGCTTGCCGTTATTCCGATTTGCTTTCATGCATGATTGTACAATTATTATCTACTGGCATGCCTATGACCAAATGTAATGTGCTTATGACATTGTATGCATGCCGTATTTCAATTCATCTTTATGCATGTAAATTGGGACATAGATTATATACAAATAGGTTGTATGCAAATTCGGACATAGATTATATGCAAATATGTTATATGCAAATTCGGACATAGGTTATATGCAAACTTAGATATGAGCCTTGTGCTTATGCATGCGAACTTAGGAGTAAATTATCCTTGGAAATAAATGTTGCTTAGGCTTGGTTAAATTATTGCACAAATCATTTCATTACGAGTGGCATAAGTAAGGGACCATTCCGAACCCAACGGTTTGAGGTCTTCCCTTGCGAGGGGTGAGTGCGGCCTTAAATCTTTATCCCGGTTCACACCGGGTGGCGACTCCATTATTCTCCGGTTTAGTCCCCTGCGGGCTACTTTGTACTCCCAACCGGACCGCGAGCCCGGAACAGCATGCGTCGCCCAGTTTCCGTGTCCCACAGTCTGGCGACTACACTGGGGATAGAGAATCGGCCTCAAATAATGTCTTGTAATATTATGATTTGTGCTTTAAGTTAACCGTTCTTATAGTGGGTTGAAAGGGGTTTAATCAAAGGCATTTTTAAGGCTAGGTAATGGTTTGATGTCTTCCTTCACTCACTACCTTTCTATAAGGAAAAGTTGTGAAGGCACCTAGATAATTATCTACTCGTAGCCTACTGTGATGGACTAATTTGGAGGACTCGTTGTTTATACCTGACACCAAGCGATAAGATCCTAAGAGGTTTGGGTACTTAAGAGAGCCTCGCTCCACCCTCCCTATGGGTAATCTACAACTGGAAATCCATTTGACAGTCAGTCACACACCATAGCTCGTTGGTACGTACCTTAGTGTATAAAAAAATGTGCGCTCACTTGGTCGCTCGGACTCTTGAGTGGGGAGACCTAGTTGTAGGTAATCCTTCGTCAGCGATAGCCTTTGTCCACACCCCCGTAAACCCGCATGTGAACCTTAGTCGTAGAACTAATAAGAATTATTTACTTGTGCTTGTGTTTGGGAACATGGTCGTTTGGATCCATTCGGACCTTTTGTCATGAGGTATGGGCTTATTGGGCCATTTAAACTGGGACTAGAACATATCTTATGATGATTGGGCCAAATGCTTCTAAAACGCCAATGGGCCATTATATGCTTGTGTTTGGGGCCGTTGTCATTTGGATTCAGTTGGAATTTTTTGTCATGAGGTATGGGCTTGTTGGGCTATTGAAACAGGGACGAGTCCGTGCTTTATGACAATTGGGCCAAAAGCTTCTTAAATGCCAATGGGCCATTTTGTGTTTAGGCCTTATATCATTTGAAGTTGTTTATCCATGTTATCGCAAAAATGTAAACCTGTTGGGCCTTTTCAACTGGGACAAGTTTGCACCGCGCAATGGTGTGATTGAATGCTTTAAAATGATAATGGGCCGACTTATATATCCCATACATCGCACGCATCTCATGCATCTCATGCATACATGCATCATATTAACCTCTGTGTCTTAAAAGCCATCATAGATATCCGTTGGGTTAGAGATTAAAAATAAAAAGTTTTTAAAAAAAGAGTTTAGCAAACATGGATATCGGGAAAAGGAAACTGAGGAACAGAAAACTGTACAGCAAGGAAGAGAAGACCGAGTAGCCACCATGAGAACCCGCAGAAGACCTAACCCAACGGGATAGGAAACTCATTCATGCATGCATGCATACACGTAACATATTTTGTATTCCTTTTTGTGTTTGTTTTGTTTTGTATTCACAGGTTTCAATGGAGAAAAAGAAAAAGCGGCAAATGCAAGCCAACCAGAAGTAGCAACAGTACAATGTCATCAGTTTTAGGAATGAATCACCAGGTTGAGGCCCGCCTCAGTATTAGTTTCAGCAATGGATCCCAGGGGGCGAAGCCCACATTATCAGCGGTTGAAAATAAGAATTCCATGGAGTGATTGAGTGAAAAAAAAAAGTGAGAGAGATAGAAGTCTCTGATGGTTAAGCATATGTCCGGTGATGACATTATTTGCTGTAGGGAGAAACCTTAGAAACGATAAGTGCGAGATGTACTCTCATCCAGTATTCTGAATGGATTGATCTCGGCTAGACTCGCGAGCACTTGATTACGGGATCTCAGCGGTGGAAGCCTGAATGGTCGGTTAGGTGACTAGTTGAAGAGATGGCGGATCAGTGAATGACCGTTCGCCTGGATGTCCACCTTGGTTTACTGATGCTGTGATATATGATATGGTCGGAAATAAAGAAGAAAAAGTCTCTGAAAAGAAAAGAAAAGAAAAATAGACCGCCTATAACCGATTAGCGTGAAGCTACCCATGGGCGAGTATTAGGACCACCATGAGGAGAAATGCTACCTTAAAGGGTAGGTGTGTCAAAGAAAAAAAAAAGAAAAAGAAAGAAAAAAGAAAAAGAAAAAGAATGAAAAGAATGAAAAGAAAGAGACAAGAAAAAAAGAAGACCATATCATGTTGAGTATGACAAAGTAATCACAGAGTGTGATTAAGACATCTAGGTTGGTTAGACCCACCGATCCGATTCTCGGAGACAAAATCATTGAGTTGGCTTACTTAAGGAATAAGCTACGAAAGAGCCTTGGCACAAACACACTAGGAGTCTAGTTCAGATAACCTATTCCGTCGATCGGAGTTGAATGTATCAAGTATTTTGAAGGTTCTCAGGTTTCGACATGAAAGCATTCATTGAGGACGAAAATATGTCTAGCTATCAGGATTATCTCATGAGAGGCAGTATAATATGTTGAAATGAAACATCACATCACTAGTATCAGTCTTGCCGGGTATGGCACTCTGAGGGCGAGGCCCACATATTTATCAGAATCAGTCTAGCCGGGTATGGCACTCTGGGGACGAGGCCCACATATTTATCAGAATCACTCTGGCAGAGTATGGAACTCTGAGGGCGAGGCCCAATTTAGTTCAATATCACTTTTGCCGAGAATGGTAATCCGAGAATGGAGAAAGGTTCGAGAATGAACAAACCGAGAATGGTAATCAGAGAATGGAGTAGAGTTCGAGAATGGACAAGCCGAGAATGGTAATCCGAGAATGGATCAAGGTTAGAGAATGGACAAGCTGAGAATGGCAATTCGAGAATAGAGCAATGTTCGAGAATGAACAAGCCGAGAATGGTAATCCGAGAATGGAGCAGGTTCGAAAATGAACTAGCCGAGAATGGCAATCCGAGAATGGAGCATAGTTCGAGAATCAACCAGCCGAGAATGGTAATCCGAGAATGGAGCAAGGTTTGGGAATGAACAAGCCGAGAATGGCAATATAAGAATGGAACACAGTTCGGGAATGAACAAGCCAGGAATGGCACTCCGAGAATGGAAACACAGTTTGGGAATGAACAAGCCGGGTAGTCTTTCCAGGTATGACACTCCGGGTATGGAGACACATCAGTATTAGTATCAGTTTGGGGCAGAGGCCCACATCAGTATCAATATCAACTTGGGGGCGAGGCCCACATTATCAGTATCAGTTTGGGGTCGAGGCCCACATCAATATCAACTCGGGGGCTAGGCCCATATTATCAGTATCAGTTTGGGGTCGAGGCCTACATCAGTATCAGCTTGGGGGCGAGGCCCACAGCATCAATATCAGATTTGGGGATGAGTCCCAAGGTCGAGACTCATATCAGCGTCAGTATCAGATTTGGGGGATGAGTCCCGGGGCGAGGCCCACATCAGCATCGGTTTTGGGGATGAGTCTCAGGTTCGTGACCCACATCATCAGCAGTTTTGGGGATGAGTCCCATGGTCGAGGCCCACGTCAGTATCAGTTTCGGGGATGAGTCCAAGGGTTGAGGCCCACATCAGCATCAGCATCAGTTTTAGGGATGATTCCCAAGGTTGAGTCCTACATCAGTATCAATTTTTGGGGATGAGTCCCAAGGTCGAGGCCCATGGCAGTATCGGTTTCAGGGATGAGTCCTAGGGTCGAGGCCCACATCAGCATCAGTATCAGTTTCGGGGATGAGTCCTAGGGTTGAGGCCCACATCAGTATCAGTTTCAGGGATGAGTCACAGGGCCGATGCCTATATCATCATCAGTATCAGTTTTGGGGATGCGTCCCAGGGTCGTGACCCACATCATCAGCAGTTTCGAGATGCGTCCCAGGGTCGAGGCCCATTTTGTCAACGGTATTGGGATGTGTTTTAGGGTCGAGGCCCCCGTTGTCGATTTCAGTTATCGGGATGCGTCCCAGGGTCGTTGGCCCCCTGCATCATTAGTTTCGGGATGCGTCCCAGGGTCGAGGCCTTTTTTTCAGCGGTATTGGGATGCGTCCCAGGGTCAAGGCCCCCGTTGTCGGTTACAGTTATTGGGATGCGTCCCTAGGTCGATGGCCCCCTGCATCATTTAGTTTTTGGATGCGTCCCAGGGTGGAGGCCCATTTTGGCAGCGGTATTGGGATGCGTCCCAGGGTCGAGTCCCCCGTTGTCGGTTGCAGTTATTGGGATGCGTCCCATGGTCGATGGCCCCCTGCATCATGTATTGGGATACGTCCCAGGGTCGAGGCCCACATTGTCAGTGGTATTGGGATGCATCCCAGGGTCGAGGCCCCCGTTGTCGGTTGCAGTTATTGGGATGCATCCCAGGATCGAGGTCCACTGCATCATCAACTCAGTTCGAAGCATCATGCAAGTCAGGTGGCAGCTGGCGAGCCAGGTAAGTAGAAATGCATTGCATAACTTTGATAGGATTGTCATCGTCACATACTGCACAAGTCCCATCAAAGTGGGGGCGACTGTAGGCACTGCATTTTTGCATATAAGTCCCGATGGTGAGTCTCACACGGAGACACTACCTTTTAAGTCGCGGAAGTCGCGGAAAACGGAAAATCAGTAATCCGGAAGAGTTACGGAGTTTTAGCCCTTCCGATCATCGTGTAACGTGCTTCCAAAAGTCGACGTAAAAGGTTAGACCTGAGGGCACTTTTCACATCTATTTTCATTCGTATTTCATTGTTTATTAAATTTTATTTGCATGATTATTGTGGAATGATGCATGTTGTGGGCCTTGAATAGATAGAAAATGTATGTATTGTGAAATGATGCATGTTGTGGCCCTTGGATAAAATGGAAAATGTGTCGCCTCTTGTGGTATATAGGATGGAAACCCAGACATAAATTCCATAGCCGAATCCGAATGGATGGTAGTGCGGTGTGTACTTGGGATATAACTCCACATACCACTTGAGCAAACGGCACATATTTCGATTTATTTTGTCTTATTTGTTTATTATCCTTTATTTAATTTCTGCATGTTATTTGTTTGTGTAATGATGAGATAAAGCGCATGGGGTTAGTAAGTTGGATTAAAGGTCCTCCATTTCGGGGGGTTAAAATCCTTTACCACAATGCTTCGCCGCGCCGGATGACGTATATTCGGTTGAATGTAAGATGTGTTCAATCGGGTATACAAAGTCTGATATTGTTGTCTTTATTTTTATATGCATTATATTATTAGCGCATGGGCTTAGTAAGTTGGATTAAAGGTCCTCAATTTCGAGGGGTTAAAATCCTTTACCACGATGCTTTGCCGCGCCAGATGATGTATATTCGGTTGAATGTAAGATATGTTCAATCGGGTATACGAAGTCCGATATTGTTGTCTTTATTTTTATATGCATTATTTTATTAGCGCTTGGGATTAATAAGTTGGATTAAAGGTCCTCCATTTCGAGCGGTTAAAATGCTTTACCACGATGCTTCGCCGCGTTGGATGACGTATTTTCGGTTGAATGTAAGATGTGTTCAATCGGGTATACAAAGTCCGATATTGTTGTCTTTATTTTTATATGCATTATGTTATTAGCGCATGGGCTTAGTAAGTTGGAATAAAGGTCCTATATGTCTAGGGGTTAAAATCCTTTACCACGATGCTTTGCCGCGCCTTTTAGCCCGTTATTATTTATTAGGTGTCATCTATTCATCCGTTCACGTATGTGTCATGTTGTTTACTACATTTTGGAGGTCAATGCTGTAACCCCATTCGAACGCATTTCAGAACGCCACACGAACGTATATTTTCTGTCTCAGTTCGTTCGAACGCGTTTACGAATGCTACTCGAACACGAACCTTCTATTTACAGTTCGAACGCGGCTACGAACGCCGCACGGTAAACAGGCCCTCTTCCATCACATCTCATGCATGGATACTCATTTTGTCATTTACCTTTTTATTGTTCATGTTCTCGCAGTTAGTCATTTATTGTGTCCACAAGATCACATGTTCGTTTCCATGATGCATGTTGACACAATAGTTATCTACTTATGCTTTCGCATTCATCCATTCAACATGTTCATGAAGTTATATGCTTGCCGTTATTCCGATTTGCTTTTATGCGTGATTGTACAATTATTATCTACTGGCATGCCTATGATCAAATGTAGATTGGGACATTGTATGCTTGCCGTATTTCAATTCATCTTTATGCATGTAAATTGGGACATAGATTATATGCAAATAGGGTGTATGCAAATTCAGACATAGATTATATGCAAATATGTTATATGCAAATTCAGACTTAGGTTATATGCAAACTTAGATATGAGCCTTGTGCTTATGCATGCGAACTTATGAGTAAATTATCCTTGGAAATAAATATTGCTTAGGCTTGGTTAAATTATTGCACAAATCATTTCATTACAAGTGGCATAAGTAAGGGACCATTCCGAACCCAACGGTATGAGGTCTTCCCTTGCGAGGGGTGAGTGCGGCCTTAAATCTTTGTCCCGGTTCACACCGGGTGGCGACTCTATTATTCTCCGGTTTAGTCCCCCGCGGGCTACTCCGTACTCCCAACCGGGCCGCGAACCCGGAACAACATGCGTCGCCTAGTTTCTGTGTCCCACACTTTCCTCTCTGAATTCTCTGATGTAAATAGGGAGTTTTCTATCTAATTTGTTTTATTTTCAGTTTTGTAATTAATTTTAATTACGTTCTGTAATAGTAATAGTAATTTACTTTCTTTACTTCTTACAGTTTTTAATATTCAACCTTGAGGAGGTAACTTCCCCATGCTATGGTGAAAGGTAATTCTTTTACTATTGCTATTTAGATTAATCTCACTTAAATATAATATATTCACTCTTTAAAATTTGACTTAAAAATGATACCGCTATATTGGTCGGTTGGTAATTCATTTTAAACTGGTTTAAACCTAACTAAGCAAAGATACTGCCAGATTGGTCGGTTGGTAATTAAATTTTCTTACCGCCTATATGGCAGGTTTATTTTGATTCCGCCTTTATGACTGGTTGGACTTAATTTGACTTAATCAGGTTACCGCCTATAAGGCTGGTTGGTAAAATAATGACAAGTTAATATATTATATTAAGGGAGATATCTAAATAGTAAATAGTAAAAGTTGATCATTTTACCTTTGCATTTTATTTTATTGTAATTTACTTTTCAGCTTTTACTTTACCGTAATTACTTTTCAGCATTTTTACTTTATGTCTTTTATTTTACTAGCCCTAGTTATGTGTTGTAACTAAATTAGTTATCTAGGTTGTGATGAACTCTAATATCACCAGTTTATAAGGGGTTATGTTATAGTTTGGGTAATTTAAAGGTTTACTTATTAAGTCTTAAGCTTAATGCGTCTTGTTAATTGGCCATTAATAAGATTGATCTGGTAAATCTAAAATAAACTTGACAAATGAATTTTAGGTTTCAGCATTAGACTTAATAGCCCACGATCTTCATTGAGGATAAATAACCCTTTAATAGATTTCCTTACAAGATAGACATATACCTGTCGGGCGGGGGTAGCCATAATTGGAACTTAAACTTAATGAATCCAGGTAATTTGGTTGACATAGACATATGGTTCAATTGGGTTAAACTGGGTATTTGTGTCTGACCATCGACAAAGGGTTTCGCATAATTTCTTGTTCCAGGTTAGTAAACCGATAAATTACATAAACATAAAATAACCACTTCATCTTTAAAATGATGTTGGAAGAAATTACAACCCTAGATAGTTCCTTAATATTGAATTTTCTTAAACCTACTTTCGTGCAGTTTTATTAACTTGTTTTTAAATTTAGAATCATCACCATTTCAAATCAATCAATCAACATGTTAGATACTAGTAATCATTTGACCTCATAAAATTAATAGATTAGGTATTAAGTCCTCGTGGGATCGATACTTTTTATACTACTTGAACGATACGTGCGCTTGCGTTATACGCGTGTGTGATTACACCGGTCAAGTTTTTGGCTCCGTTGCCGGGGACTTATTTATCTTTCACTATTAGTTTTAAGGTTAGATACCTTTACTTGTATCTAATTTCTTTTTACTTATTGTTTTTTTTTCTTGTGTTTCAGGTTCTTAGAAACTTCATGAGACGAACCAGAAGCTTTGAACTCCGACCGTTTGACCTGGAAATTGAAAGAACCATCAGACAGTTGAGAAGGTAAAGGCGAGAAGGCCAAGAAGCTTTAGTCAACATGGAACCTGAACCTTTGGAAGTTGCACCACCAATACCGATTCGAGACAGAACCATTCCAGTGGTTGACAGACTCATTTCTTGTATTGTACTTCCTCCCTTATCAGCAAATGCAGGTGACATCAAAACATGCATTCAGATGATTCAGCAGTCAGTGCAGTTTGGGGGGAAAACAACTGAAGATCCTAATACCCACATCAGTAACTTCCTGGAAGTTTGCGGCATTTTCAATTACAACCGAGCAGCTGAAGAAGCAATGAGACTGTGAATTTTTCCATACTCCCTGAAAGACAGAGCTAAAGCTTGGCTACATTCACTACCAGCAGGTTCCATCACAACTTGGAACACTTAAGCCAACAAATTTCTTGCAAAGTACTTTCCACCAGCTAGAACTGGAAAGCTAAGGAATGACATCACATTATTTGTACAACAAGACTCGGAAACTCTCTACAAAGCTTGGGAAAGGTACAAGATTTGCTCCAGAAATGTCCTCACCATGAGATTCCAAAATGGCTTCCAGTCCAAACTTTCTATAATGTACTTTCTGGACTGATGAGAACCACAATCGATGCTGCTGCTGGAGGAGCTTTAATGGCAAAAGGAGAAGATCAAGCTTGGAACCTAATCGAAGAAATGGCTAACAACAATTCCTTATGGCCAACAGAAAGGAGCATGATCCAAAGAATTGCAGGAATTTATGAAAATGGAGCCAATACAGCAGTCAACGCCAAGCTGGATTAGATATGCAAATTCATGGAGACTCTTACCACTGGATCCACAAGTTCACCATATGGAGGAGAACCAGAACCAAACCAACTTCAAGAAACAGTGAACTATGTCAACAATTTCAACAGACAGGGGAACAATCCATATTCCAACACCTACAACCCAGGGTGGAGGAATCATCCTAATTTTTCATGGAGCAACAATTCAGGGCAAAAGAACAATCCACCACCTGGATTCCAACAGCAGAACTATCCACAACCTGGATTTCAGCAACAGAACAAAGGCCATGAGCAGAAAAATGAACCAGGAATAGCAGAAGTGCTGACTCAATTAAAAAAGTACGATGCTATGTTTCAGAGCCAATCAACTTCCATCAAAGCACTGGAGAATCAAATCGGACAACTGGCTAATGTTCAGAGTTACAGACCGCCAGGTAATCTTCCCAGCAACACGGAACCAAATCCAAGGAACCGATGGAAGGAGCAATGTCAAGCCATTACCTTAAAAAGTGGTACTGAGATCGACAAAGATGTTGGAATCAAGGCAACAATTGAGGAAGTTCCAAAAGATTCAGTTCCATAGATGGATGAAAAAGAAGCAAAGGAAAAAGAAAAAGATCAGATCACTCCACCTCCACATTTTCCTCAGCGTCTTCAGAAAAATAAACTGGACAAACAGTTTGCTCGATTCTTGGAGGTGTTCAAAAAGCTGCATATCAACATTCCATTTACAGAAGCCTTGGAAGAAATGCCCAGTTATGTCAAATTCATGAAAGACATTCTTTCACGAAAACGGAGATTGGGAGACTACGAGACAATAGCATTAACGGAAGAATACAACGCCATCATTCAGAGGAAACTTCCCCCGAAATTGAAAGATCTTGGCAGTTTCACTGTCCCATGCACCATTGGAGAACATTACATCGGTAAGGCTTTATGTGATTTAGGAGTTAGTGTAAACTTGATGCCTTTTTCTATTTACAGGAAACTACAAATCAGAGAAGCAATGCCTACCTCAGTCTCGTTGCAACTTGCTGATCGAACACTTGCATTTCCAAGAGTTGTTGAAGTTATGCTGGTCAAAGTCGACAAACTCATTCTTCCAGCAGATTTCATTATCCTTGACATGGAAGAAGACAAAGAAGTACCTATCATTCTTGGGTGACCATTCTTGGCTACAGGTAAGACTGTGATTGATGTGCAAAAAGAAGAACTGACCATGAAAGTGCAGGACCAAGAAGTTACCTTTAATGTTTTCAAAGCCATGAAATTCCCAAGTGATGAAAAGAAAGAAGAATGCTTCAGAGTTGATGTTATTGATAGTATCGTTCAGGATACTGAGCCAAATCCCACGGATACACTTGAAGCTTGCATCACCAACATGACTGACAGCGAGCTAGATGCTGAAATCCTGGAATGTATCAACTACCTTGACAAACCATTCTGATTCAAATCGACACCACAAGTGGAAAGCCTGGAACTGCCAAAGAAAGATCGAATCAAGCCTTCGATTGAAGAACCACCGCAGTTGGAACTGAAGTTACTTCCGAGCCATCTCAGGTACGCATTTCTTGGAAACTCTTCTGAATTATCTGTTATTATTTCTTCTTCACTAACATGTGAGCTTGAAGAAAAGCTACTGAGAGTGTTACGAGTGCACAAAAGAGCCATTGGCTGGACTATAGCAGACATTCGAGGCATTAGTCCATCATTTTGTATGCACAAGATTCTGATGAAAAATGAGTATAAACCCACAGTGGAGCATCAACGAAGACTAAATCCAATCATGAAGGAGGTTGTAAAGAAAGAAATCATCAAATGGTTGGATGCTGGCATCATTTACCCCATCTCAGATAATATTTGGGTGAGTCCTATGCAGTGTATGCCAAAGAAATGAGGAATTACTGTGGTCACCAATGAAAAGAACGAGCTGATTCCAACAAGAACGGTGACTGGATGGAGAGTATGCTTGGACTACCGAAAGCTGAACAAAGCCACGAGAAATGACCATTTTCCGCTGCCATTCATTGACCAAATGTTAGACAGACTGGCGGGACATGAGTTCTATTACTTTCTGGATGGATATTCAGGCTACAATCAGATTTTCATCGCCCCAGAAGATCAGGAGAAAACCACATTTACATGTCCTTATGGTACTTTTGCTTTCCGCAGAATGCCATTTGGATTATGTAATGCCCCCGCCACTTTTCAGCGTTGCATGATGGCTATATTCTCAGACATGCTGGAGTAGAGTATGGAGGTATTCATGGATGACTTTTCTGTGTTTGGAGATTATTTTGACCATTGCTTGCAAAATCTGGAACATGTGTTACAAAGGTGCGAAGATACCAACCTGGTACTCAACTGGGAGAAATGCCATTTCATGGTACAGGAAGGCATTGTTCTTGGACACCAGATCTCACAAAAGGGAATCGAGGTAGACAAAGCAAAGATTGAAACAATTGAAAAACTACCTCCGCCGACATCAGCCAAAGGGATTCGAATCTTTCTCGGACATGCAGGTTTTTACAGGAGATTTATCAAAGACTTTTCCAAGATTGCTAAACCTCTATGCAATCTTCTGGAGAAGGATGTGCCTTTCAACTTCACCAAAGAATGCCTGGAAGCTTTTGAGATCTTAAAACATAAGTTGATTTTGCCCCCATCATAGTAGCACCAGACTGGACCCTTCCATTTGAAGTGATGTGTGATGCTAGTGATTTTGCTTAGGTGAAATTTTGGGACAACGCAAATCAAAGATTTTCCACACCATTTACTACTACAGCAGAACTTTGAATGAAACTCAAATCAACTACAAAACCACCGAAAAGGAGTTGCCCGCAGTTGTGTACGCTTTTGACAAATTCCGCTCCTATCTACTGGTCCCAAAGTGGGGGTCTACATAGATCATTTAGCAATCAAATACTTGATCACGAAGAAAGATGACAAACCCAGATTAATTCGTTGGACACTTCTTCTACAAGAATTTGATGTGGAAATTCGAGACAGGAAAATGGATAGAAAATCAGGTGGCAGATCATCTATCGAGGCTTGAGAATGGAGAAACAGTTGGCAAAGAACTGACAATCAAAGAAACTTTTCCAGATGAACAGGTGTTTGCCATGAAACAGCAGGATGTCCCTTGGTATGCTGACTATGTCAACTTCATTGTATCAGGAAAATGGCCGTTGGAATGGACAACTCAGCAAAGGAATAAGTTCTTCAAAGAAGTCAAGCACTATGTTTGGGAAGAGCCGTACCTATTCAAACGTTGTGCTGATCAATTATTGAGACGGTATGTTCCACATGAGGAGGTCAACAGTGTTTTACAGCACTGTCATTCATCACCATATGGCAGACACTTCAGCGGAAATAAAACTGCAGCAAAAGTTCTTCAATCAGGTTTGTTCTGGCCCACTCTTTTTAAAGATGCTTATCTTTTTGCTTTTCAATGTGACAGGTGCTAGAGAACATGAAATATTTCGAGGAGAAATGAAGGACCATTGCAAAACATTCTGGAAGTGGAGATATTCGATGTGTGGGGTATTGATTTCATTGGACCCTTTATTCCATCATTCTGAAACCTGTACATCCTGGTTTCTGTAGACTACCTCTCCAAATAGGTCGAAGCAATTGCACTGCCATCCAAAGATTCAAAAGTGGTGATCAAATTCCTGAAAAAGAACATTTTCACTCGGTTCGGAACACCTCGGGCAATTATCAGTGATGGTGGCTCACATTTCTGGAATAGATACTTTGATGCACTCCTATCGAAATACGGAGTTACTCACAAGGTTGCCACTCCTTATCATCCACATTCAAATGGATAGGTTGAAGTTTCAAACAGGGAGACCAAAAGAATCCTAGAGAGAACCGTTGGATCAACAAGGAAAGACTGGTCAACAAAATTGGATGACGCATTATGGGCCTACCGAACAGCTTACAAGACACCCATTGGTATGTCCCCATATCGATTAGTGTTTGGGAAAGCGTGCCATCTGCCAGTTGAACTTGATCACAAGGCGTACTGGGCACTAAAGAAGTTGAATCTTGATCCACAAGCTGCAGGAGAGAAAAGACTTCACCAACTCAACGAATCGGAGGAGTTTCATCTACAAGCTTATGAGAATACCAGATTGTACAAAGAAAATACCAAGAAATGGCATGACCGAAAAATAGTGCACAGACATTTGGAACCAAGGCAGCAAATGTTGTTGTACAACTCAAGGTTGAAACTTTTCCCTGGAAAGTTGAAATCAAGATGGTCAGGTCCATTTGTCATCACTCAGGTTTTACCATATGGAGCTATTGAGTTACTGGATCCTAACACTAACAACACATTCAAGGTTAACAGTCAGCGTGTCAAGCACTACTGAGGAGAATCATTTGAGCGACAAAAAGAAAGTGTCACACTTTCAGATCCAGCCTAACGTTCGAGAAGTCACGTCTAGCTGACGACGTTAAATTTAGCACTCGCAGGGAGGCAACCCATGTAATTTTTGTATATATTGTGATTTGGTGTGATTTAATTTGGTGTGTTTAGTTTGTACAGATTAAGTCATTTCAAGATGGAAGAAGCTCTCGCAAATCTTCACAAGTAATTTCCTTCTCTCCCTTAAAAATCTCTAATGAAAGTTTACAAAGCTTGCTTGGAACGGATGATACTATTAACAATCCATGGTGTTTCTAATGAAATTCGTTGGGTAATTGAAGCACGAGTCTGATTGGCAGGTGAGTCTTCTGACTCTTTTATTTCACATCTGCCTGGTTTTGGAAGAAGAACCTATGCAAAGAAACGTAGAGCTAAGCAAATGGGTGTTTGTTACAATTGTGCACGCCGGAATTGCAATACTCGTTGTCATTTCCAGAAATAGTGTCTGATAATCGCAAAGACAAAATTAAATTCATTAGGGATGGCTTGAGTAAGGAGTCTGTAGATAATATTGTTGGGTTTCAATCAAGTCCCAATGATCATAAATCAAGCATAAAACGAGTTGAATACACATCAAAGGAGGTACAGAATAACTCACATTGATTTTTTGGATGCTGCGAAGATGAAGAACGAACTGCTCTCCCTTGCTCGACAGTGGGCTGCGCAAATGGTGGACTGCTCGGCAGTGGGTGGATCTCCTCCTCCAAGAATCGGCCATTGATGTCCTTTGAAGCTCCAAGCTTCAACAATGGATTCCAAGCTCACGCATACACTGCCCTAACACCTTGGTATGCCTCCTGGAGTGTGCTAGCACAAAGATCTTGCAACAAAAGCATGTCTTTTTCTTCTCAATTTTGCTTGGTCAAAACCAGAAAACACAGAGGAAGAAACCGGTCTTGAGACCGTGAGAGAGATGAGCAATTTTTTTTGGCTCCAAAAAGGTGAAGACCGAAAAAGAGAGAGAGAGAATTAGTGGGAAAATAAAAATAAAAGGGTTTTATAATTTCCAAAATTATTAAACCATTTACCATTTTTAATTTCCAAAAAGGCAAACATTAAATGCTTGTAAATCACCTCACATCAATCTCTCAAATGTCACATCACTCAAAGTGACATGTGATTTGACGCTTGATGTGACTAATGATTTGAGGCTTGATTTGACTTACGTGCCGCATTCGAATTTGAAATGCGAATGCGCTCGCAAATAATCACGGGCTCGGGTTCGCTAATTCCAAATTAACGAATTTTCCGTTGCGTCGTAATTAAACGATTACGCCTAGCGAAATCAATATTCACGTCGCTAACGAATTAATTCTAAATTAATTCGTTCGCCCGAATTAAAATCTAATTTTAATTTCGCGTCGAAATCCAATTTCGTTTAATATATCAAATATATTAATTTACCGATTAATTCCAAATTAATCGTTCTCTCTCTTAAATTGATATTTTATCCCAGAAAAATATCTCCGTAATTAATCCCAGATTAATTTTCTCTATCATTCAATTAATCCCAGATTAATTAAAGTGCGAGTCATACGTCATCGGTGAATCTTCGGGAAGCGACCCATGAGATCTCCGGATATGTTGGCAGTAAATCGGGTCGTCGGACTATCCGAACAAGTAAGTACCTCGTACTACGTTTACATCGATTCACAAGACAAGGTTGGCTTCTAGCAAAGCGACATGCCTACCCAATTCTCCAGAAACATGCTTACATGAATAAGCGATCTATATCAGGCGTAGTATACGTGGTATTGCGTATTTCGATCCAGTATCGGATGATCACGTGCTAGGCCTGGGGTTGGAATTATGTCTGCCCTGTATGAAGCACATGTCAGATGTCTGGTAACTAGTCTCTATATCGGATAACTATGACCTAGTCATATTATCCCGATGACTGCAGTACTTAAGAAAACCAGTACCGTATCCTACGTGACCATCATCTCCATATGACTGGAGTGACACTTCCGTCTTCACATCATACCCAACACACTACGATCTCAATATACCTAGCATTGGCGTACACAGAACCGGTTAAAGCCCTGGACGACCACAACCAAAGCATATTGATTGTCGTATGTATTAGCGGTGCAAGTCTCAGGTTAAGACCAAATACACCTACCTTGATTTCGGATTTCCATAGACACATAGTCATACTACCAATGAAATTCCGAGGGGGTCTGATCCAGAGCGAAGCTGTTTCCCGTACCATCGGTAAAACACAACCTCCTATTACACTTGCATGAGTATCATATACCCAAATATATGAGAACTATGCTGTTGTGACCTCACAACGTGCACAAGTGTAATACTAGTCTTTTACGTATTTATCGATGTCAAATCTCGATAATACTCTTACTAGGGATATTTAATGATTTATCCTTCGTGGACTGATACTGTCTCATATCATTCTCAGTCCAGGAACAAATCATATGGACCTCCTATCATTTATACATCTAGGTGATCTAATCGCAAATTATAAGAGTGCAATCTCCTTTATCACATAGTTAATTTGTACAACAACACCGTGATCTGTAAAAATAGTGACGCTATGGGTCATAATTGTCCAACAATCTCCCACTTGGCCTATAGCCAGTCACTCGAGTGCTTGACACTCGAACTATGTACGGTTGGCTCAAATTGCTGAGGAAAGGTTTTCGTCAGCGGATTTACGTGATTATCATCTGATGCGATTTATTCGATCATCACATCGCCACGATGTATGATCCAAATGAATCAGATGAATAGTCGAAGTATGTATCTTGATCGTTGATGAGACCATTAATTCTTTAGCCTGTGCTGACGCCTAGCTCAGCTGCAAACAGAACTATATCTAATCTAATGAGATTTGTTTATTGACCCAGAAGGCTTTTATTGCCACCTCAGCTGCAGCAATTAACCCGCATTTGTTGTTTATTCGGTAACAGTATCTTGCTTGGAAGATTTCCAGCTCACTGTACCGTTATTCTACTGTATAGTACCGTTTGCGACTTTTAGTCATTTTATCGGTTTAGGAAACTTGCTACAGTGATCCCATTCACTTCAAGTTCTCCATCTCCATGGACTAAGACAGCATCCTTAGTTCTCTGAGATACTAACGGATGTTCTTAACATCAATCCAGTGACTATCACTTGGATTGGCCTGTTTTTGAATCCATATGCTCAAAGCGTATGAGACACCAGGACGCGTACATTTTACAATGTACGATTCCACGGAGAGTTTTCGAAAGCCAAGCTTTCGCCGATTATTATGGGAATATCATTTCCGAGAAATGACACATTATCATTATTTATAGGACAGCCACTGTCAGTGCGCTCCCACTAACCCTCTTATATACACAAAATTCTTTTCGTTTTGAATCAAATCATATACTATTATGATTACATCAAAACGATAATTCCTAGAACCAATGCTTGCTTCAATCCAAACATGGATCGATTAACCTGCAAACCTTGTTTGCTAGTTTTGTACGACAAAACCGTCAGGATGTTTTAAACATCCTCCAAAAGGTTCCTTTTCAGGGAAGCGATTTTCCATCCAGCTGTCATATTTCATAAATGAAACACGCAGCTTTAGCAAGCATTATCCAAATGGATTTACCGTGGTAACATGTAAAAGGTTGAATCGAAATCAACACAATGTTGATAACGATACCTTTTTGTTAAAGCCTAACTTTACACGTTGGTATGTTGCCATCCATGTATGTCTTCCTTGAAGACTTATAAAGTACCAGTATGCACAATGCCTTGCGGTACATCAACTAGTATCCAAACTTATTGACATACATGGAATCCATTTCGGACTCATGGCACTTTGCCATAATAGGGAGTCGATACCTTGTATCACTTCCTCATACGTAGTCAGTTGGTATACCTCAAAAGATTGACATCTTTACGAGGTGAGATCAGAAACCCATACCCCAGGTTGTTTTCTAAATCTATCCGACTCACGCGGTTCTTGTGTATTCGAAGATTAATGGTAATAGTTACATCATTGATGAACTATTTATGTTCCATTAAGGATTCGGTGCCTGGAATAGTATTACTATGATTTTTCATCGAGTTTTACTATCCTCCCACTTACCACTGCATATCGGTATTTCTCTCAGGAAAACCGCATGGTGAGCAACAATCCAATTGTTCTCAAGTGAGTTGTATAAGTACAATACTTTGGTATCCCTAGGATATCCTACAATTGGCACTTATCCAATTTGGGTTTTAGTTTGGTATCATCCAAACATATGCCTAGCATTCCCAAATTTAACAAGAATGTGAAACCCGATTTCTTTCCCATTCATATCTAATATGTTATCTGTCAAACAGATTTTAATGGAACCTTATTCTAAATAAGTTCTGCACTGTTTATGCGTATCCGTTGAAGGAAATGGTAGCTCAGAGCGACTCATGATTAACCTAATCATGTCTAACAAAATTAGGTTACTCGGTTCGGACACATCGTCAAATTGACGTGTTCCGGTAGGAGTCATCTTTTGAAAGAAAACTTTACTCTTTCAAGTATTTTAGAAACTTATTGCTTAAGTAATTTCCATACGGTCTTACCGTAACGGTTTAATACTGTAACCGATCTGTTTGTCTATTTTGTGTCGAAACTATAAAAGTTTCCGATTTGTGTTCTTCAAAAGAAACACATAACCATTACGCGATGCCAATTCCCGATAGACCTTAAGAGAACATCTCAATTTTATCCCGATAGCTGCAATATTTAAGAGAACCAGTCCCGTATCCTACGTGATCATCATCTCCATATGACTGGAGTGACACTTCCGTCTTGACATCACACCCAACACACTACAATTCTCAATAAACCCAGTATTGGCATACACAGAACCTGTTGAAGCCCTGGACGACCTCATCCAAAGTATATTGATTGTCGTATGCATTAGCGGTGCAAGTCTTAGGTTAAGACCAAATACACCTACCCTGATTTCGAACTTCCATAGACACGTAGTCATACTACCAATGGAATTCCGAGGGGGTCTATCCAGAGCGAAGCTGTTTCCCATACTATCGGTAAAACACAATTTCCTATTACACTTGCATGAGTATCCTATACCCAAATATATGAGAACTATGATGTTGTGCCCTTACAATGCGCACAAGTGTAATACTAGTCTTTTACGTATTTATCGATGTCCAATCTCGATAATGTTGGAGTTTCTAGGTCCATAGGATCGAATACAAGAAATGAAATATGTGTGAATACAAATCGAGAAAGTCGCGGAATACTCACATTGATTGGTTGAGTGATGCAGAGGCAAGAAAAATGAAGTTTCTGCCCACTGGTTTCACGCCAACTGCAGCAGTCCAAGCTCACTGGTTTTCACCATTTGGTCTCATTCGTCAAGCTCCAAGCTTCGTCGAACGATTCCTGGCTCATGGGTGAACTTCCCTATCACCTTCGCATTGATCCCGGAGTGTGCTAGAACTCTCGATTTTGCCAAAAAAATCACATTTTGCTACCCTTTCCTCTTCAAATCCACGGCAGTTCACTACCTTTGCAGAAGGATAAAATCAGCCCTCCAAGGGCACGAGAGAGAAAGAAATTGGAGGAGAGAGAGATAAGATTTTTGTTAGCAAAAAATTGGTAATATAATTTCCAAAAAACCAATACCAAATTTTTGCCTCCAAAAACCAATCCATAAATGCCAACCACACACATCAAGTCACATCTACTTCCATCAATCAGTGAATAGTGACTGCATCAATCACTCAAAGTGAAAGGCATCCATCACTTGATTGACGAATGATGTGACGCTAGATGCGACTAGCGCTTTGACGCTTGATTTGATTTGCCGCACTTGAATTCGAAATGCGAATGCGCTCGTAAATTATCTCAGGCTCGGGTTCGCTAATTCTAAATTAACGAACTTTCTGTTGCGTCGCGATTAAATCTAATTTAATTAAATAATCATGCCTATCATAATTACTATTCACGTCGCTAACGAATTAATTCTAAATTAATTCGTTCGCCCGAATTAAAATCTAATTTTAATTCCGCATCGAAATCCATTTCGTTTAATATATCGAAATATTAATTTCTCGATTAATTCCAAATTAATTGTTATCTCTCTTTAATAGATATTTTATCCCAGATAAAATATCTCCGCAATTAATCCCAGATTAATTTTCTCTCTCATCTAATTAATCCTAGATTAATTAAAAGTGCGAGTCATACGTCATCGGTGAATCTTTGGGAAGCGACCCATGAGATCCCCGGATATGTTGGCAGTAAATTCAGTCGTCGGACTATCCGAACACGTAAGTACCTCGTACTACGTTTATACCGAATTACAAGACAAGGTTGGCTTCTTGCAAAACACCATGCCATCCCAATTCTTCGGAAATATCCTTACAGGAATAAAGGATCTGTATCAGGAGTAGTATACGTAGTATTACGTATTTCTGTCCAGTATCAGTTGATCACATGCGAGGCTTGGGGCTGGTACAGTGTCTGTCCCGTATGAAGCATATATTGGATTATGAGCAACTAGTCTCTTTAATATCGGATAATCATGACCAAGCCATATTATCCCGACAGTTGCATCCTTATTTAGAGAATCAGTTCTGTATCCCTGCGCGATCATCAACTCCATATGACTGGAGTGACACTTCCGTCTTGGCATCACACCCAACACACTACGATTCTCGATATACCCAGAATTGGCGTAAACAGAAACCGGTTAAAGCCCTGGACGACCTCAACCAAAGTATATTGATTGTTGTATGTATTAGCGGTGCAAGTCTCAGGTTAAGACCAAATACACATACTCTGATTTCGGACTTCCATAGACACGTAGTCATACTACCAATGGAATTCCGAGGGGGTCTATCCAGAGCGAAGCTATTTCCCGTACCATCGGTGAAACACAAACTCCTATTACACTTGCATGAGTATCCTATACCCAAATATATGAGAACTATGTCGGTGTGCCCTCACAACGCGCACAAGTGTAATACTAGTCTTTTACGCATTCATCGATGTCCAATCTAGATGATGCTCTGACTAGGGATGTTTAATGATTTATCCTTTGTGGACTGATACTGTCTCATATCATTCTCCGTCCAGGAACAAATCATAAGGACCTCTCATCATTTATACATCTAGGTGATCTAATCACAAATGATAAGAGTGCAATCTCCTTTGTCACATAGTTAATTTGTACAACAACACTATGATCTGTACAAATAGTGACGCTATGGGTCATAATTGTCCAACAGATAATACTCTGACTATGGATATTTAATGATTTATCCTTCATAGACTGATATTGTCTCATATCATTCTCAGTCCAGGAACAAATCATATGGACCTCCTATCATTTATACATCTAGGTGATCTAATCACAAATGATAAGAGTGCAATCTCCTTTATCACATAGTTAATTTGTACAACAACACCGTGATCTGTACAAATAGTGACGCTATGAGTCATAATTATCCAACAAATATATCTTCGACTCTTGAGACGCATCCCAGTGGATATGTTCATATAGCCATTCGCAAATTACATACATAATTCCAAAAAGAAAGATAACAGTTAAGTCTTGGGAATCTGACTCAAAAAGACCATGTTTGCCAATTTATAAGAAAATTGGATGGGAAGCTTGTCCCTGACGCATAGACGTCAATCAAGCCGCTACTTTTCTTGTACATATTATATCTCTTTGTCTTTTCCTAATAATTTTGATTTGTTTTGTTGTTTTCTTTTCTTTTCTCCTACAAGATCCAGACCTTTTTGACTATCACGATTCATTTTACTGTTTAACTAATAATTTTCATTTGGCAGGTACTAGTGCTATTATTTTACTCACCCTTTTCAGGTGTTATAAATTCAACTCATCATTGCACTTTCGAAGACATCCAGAGTAAAACATGGAAGCCACTTCAAGAAGACGATTTGAAAACATCTGTGTGTTTTGCGGTACTAGTGTTGGTGTTAAACCACAATACGTAGAGGCAGCACATGAATTGGGTTGAGTCTTAGCTGCAAGGAATATGCACTTAGTATATGGTGGAGGCAATCTTGGACTTATGGGGATCGTTTCAAATGCTGTACATGAATGAGGCAGTCACATTTTGGGAATCATCCCAAAACCATTGGCAGAGGCAAATCTTATTGAACAATCAAATGGGGAAGAGTTAATCGTGCCAGGTATGTTGAACGACTGGTAGAAATGATTAACCGTGCTGATGCTTTTATTGCTTTGCCAGGTGGCTTGGGTACATTGGAGGAAATTTTTACAGTGTTATCTTGGGCGAACCTGAACATCACCAGAAACCACTTGGACTGTACAACGTTGAAGGATTTTATGATTTTCTTTGTGTATTTCTTGATGATGCCCGGAGAAATGGGTTCATGTCAAAACCTATGAAAGAACTCCTATTTACTACCAGAACTGCTCCGGATCTAATTGACCAAATCTTAACCTATGAACCACAAATTGACCCTATCCTTTCAAAGAGAAATTCGTCCAAGGACGATCGTGGTAAGAGGCGTAGGATTAATCTGGATCTTAACCTTTAACTTTTCATGTAGAATTTCAGCTAATCAGGTACTATCTTCTAAACTCTTCTTCTACTGTTTAAGACATTGGGGACAATGTCTCATTTAGGTTTGGAGGAGGGAATTAGTTGATCAGTATCTTGTTTTTAGTTGTGTGTTGATTTATTTCTAGTCCAAAATTTTTCGAAAAATAAAAAAAATTGAAAAGTTTTCATAAATTACAAAAATATTTTGCGTTTTTGTGTTTTTTATTTTGACTAAAAAGGTGAAATTGGTAAGAGATCGTTGAGTAAGGAGTTTCCACTCCTGAGACGTATCTCAAACCTATTTCGGAACAAGTTAATTTTTATTTATTTCCTTTTGAATTATTTAATTTGTGAATTCTCCATAATACTGACTAAAATGGATCTTCATATGCTCAGTTAGCAGGTATTATCAACATGCATAGTAACATACATACATGAGTTGTAATTGAAAAGTTTGTAATATTCAGTGCTATAGTTTAATTGGAGGCAGCATCTCAAAAAGTGATAGAGTAAAAAAAAACGTATGAGATCCGAGTTATTAAGTCTGTAAGGGTGTTTTAACACCTAGTGCCCTAAAGCCAACTAGTTTGGGAGTCACTGGCCCAAAGCTCGCTACATGGATCAAGGATGTTGCAAAAGTATATATATCTGAAGTCTGAGTTATTAAGTCCGTAGGGGTGTCTTAACACCTCGTGCCCTAAAGCCAACTGGTTTGGGAGCCACCGGCCCAACACTCGCTACATAGATGGAAGATATTGTATATAAATAAAAAATAATCAAAGAAAAAAATCAGAAAATTCAGAAAAATTATTCCATTACTACAAAAAGGTGTGAATTCTGATAAAACTTCAGGACAAAAATATTACTCTATTCTCAACTGCACTTATGACTGTTGTGGGCAAAAATGAGTTGATTAATATTTTGTTGGCTGTGTATATGGAGAATGGTAAATATAATCGGAGAATTTACTTAATCGGTAATTTAGAAAGAAAGAAAACAACTAGTAACTTGGAGTAGAAGTTTCACCTGATTAGTCACTAACTTCTTTATTCTCTTTTCGCTTGTCTTTTTGCTTTTGTGTGCATTAGTTTCACTACCTTTTTACTTTCGTAAAATGTTTGTGGGTATCATTCTTGTAAACCCTAACGAGACTACAACTCATCCACTAGGGACACTTAGGGGTTTAAAGGCTTGTTGCATACGCTAAATGCAATCGTGATTCCTACGAAAATGGCTTAGTTAAATTTTATTTTATTCTATGTTTTGCTCGAGGACTAGCAAAATGTTAGGTTTGGGGGTGTGATGAGTGGTAATTATATCACTATTTCCCACTCATTTAACCTAATATTTTGTATAGTTTCTTGATTTTTGTGAATATTTTGATGTGTTTTGTGTTATTTTGTAGATAAATAAAGTTTCAGGACATTGTGGAGGTGATTTGGGCCAAAATAGTGAAAAACAGACAAAAGGGCATTTTGGTCATTGAGTGCGTCGCGACGCGCAGGCTGTGTCGCGACGTCTAACGTGCGCCGCAAGGTTGCTAACGTGCGACGGAGACACATGTCAGAATCTGAGAGTTTGACTTTGCTAACGTGCGCCAGACTTTGCTAACGTGCGCCGTGCCACCTGTCACCATCACAACCGATCTGATAACGTGCGCCGTGCCACGTGTCATCATCCTATGGTGCCAAAAATCACCATCACCACGTGTCACTCCACGTGTCTGCCATGTCATCATCCACATCACCGGCTGACCGAGTCAAAGTGCCACGTCATCACCACATCATCATCAACCAATCACAGCGTGCCACGTGTCATCATCATATGGTGCCGACAATCACTTTCTTTACGTGTCGCCACGTCATCACCACGTCACTGCCATGTTAGTATAATTATTGATTTAATCATCCGCAATTGCCATGTCAGCGGATAAGAATCTGAGCCGACGAATCACAAAGCGCCACATCAGCGCGTCGCGACGTGAGGTGGTCACCGAGGCCTATAAATAGAGCTCGAAATTTCAGTTTCAGATGTACTTTCCTCTCTGAATTCTCTGATGTAAATAGGGAGTTTTCTATCTAATTTATTTTAATTTCAGTTTTGTAATTAATTTTAATTACGTTCTGTAATAGTAATAGTAATTTACTTTCTTTACTTTTTACGGTTTTTATTATTCAACCATGAGGAGGTAACTTCCCCCTGCTAGGGTGAAAGGTAATTCTTTTACTATTGCTATTTAGATTAATCTCCCTTAAATATAATATATTCAATATTTAAAATTTGACTTAAAAGGATACCGCTATATTGGTCGGTTGGTAATTCATTTTAAACTGGTTTAAACTTGACTAAGCAAGGATACTACCAGATTGGTCGGTTGGTAATTAAATTTTCTTACCGCCTATATGGCAGGTTTATTTTGATTCCGCCTTTATGGCTGGTTGGACTTAATTTGACTTAATCAGGTTACCGTCTATATGGCAGGTTGGTAAAATAATCACAAGTTAATATATTATATTAATGGAGATATCTAAATAGTAAATAGTAAAAGTTGATCCTTTTACCTTAGCATTTTATTTTATTGTAATTTACTTTTCAGCTTTTACTTTACCGTAATTACTTTTCAGCATTTTTACTTTATGTCTTTTATTTTACTAGCCCTAGTTATGTGTTGTAACTAAATTAGTTATCTAGGGTTGTGATGAACTATAATATCACTGATTTCTAAGGGGTTATGTTATAGTTTGGGTAATTTAAAGGTTTACTTATTAAGTCTTAAGCTTAATGGATCTTGTTAATTGACCATTAATAAGATTGATCTGGTAAATCTAAAATAAACTTGACAAAGGAATTTTAGGTTTCAGCCTTAGACTTAATAGCCCACGATCTTCCTTGAGGATAGATAACCCTTTAATAGATTTCCTTACAGGATAGACATATACATGTCGGGCGGGGGTAGCCATAATTGGAACTTAAACTTAATGAATCCAGGTAATTTGGTTGACATAGACATATGGTTCAATTGGGTTAAACTGGGTATTTGCGTCTGACCATCGACAGAGGCTTTCGCATAATTTCGTATTCCAGGTTAGTAAACCGATAAATTACACAAACATAAAATAACCACTTCAACTTTAAAATGATATTGGAAGAAATCATAACCCTAGATAGTTCCTTAATATTGAATTTTCTTAAACCTACTTTCGTGCAATTTTATTAACTTGTTTTTAAATTTAGAACCATCACCATTTCAAATCAAATCAATCAACCTGTTAGATACTAGTAATCATTTGACCTCATAAAATTAATAGATTAGGTATTAAGTCCTCGTGGGATTGATACTTTTTATACTACTTGAACGATACGTGCGCTTGCGTTATACGCGTGTGTGATTGCACCGGTCACTAGGACACTAACAATGGTATCAGAGCTAGGTCTAAGCTTGATTTGAATTTATTTTTTATGGACTTTATTTGAGGATTTTGTGCTTAGAGCTTATAAATTTCTAAATTGGTTATTTGGTTGTGTTTGGATGATGATGAATTGGATTTGTGTATTTTTGATTTTGAGAAAAATTGATTAGATTAATTTTCCCCAAATCCCCTCACATGGTTGAATATAAACCCTAGAAAATTCTCATGGTAAATTTTCAATTTTGACAATTAGATGTGTTAAAAGCATGAAATGAATATTGATTATTGATTTAATTAGATTATTGAATATTGAGTGTTATTTCATGTAATTGCCGTGAGCCTATAGCATGTTGTGGAGTTGATTATGCACCAATTTTGTGTTGGACATAAATTTGGGAATTAGGCATGATTAATTAGATTAAATTGATGTTTTGGAAACATTAGGTAAATTAATTAATTATGGTTATTGCACTTAATTGAATTAAAATGTAATTTGGAATGATGTATTATTTTAATTTGTTGTATTTGGACTAATGGGCTTGGTTGGGCCAAATTTTGGTCTTGGATCATATTTGGGCCTAAACCATTTCCATAAAGTCCAAAAATGTGACATTGGGCCTTTAAAAATTTAATTGGGCCTAATGGGCCAAAATTGATTCTATGGCATATGATGATTCCTAAATGGGCCAAGGCTTTTGGGTTTGATCCATAATGGCCAAAGCCCACGCCTAAAGAATTAATTGAAAGCCCATTGGACTTTAATTGAATAGTATTGGATACTAATTGAACCTTTGAGACCCGTCAAGATTGGATTTGGAATCCAAGTCTAAAAGACACTATTGAAAGTGTAATTATTTAATTTGGAATTAAATATGAATTAGTATTGAATATAATTTAAATTGGATTTAAAATTGTAGTTCGATATAATTCAAGAATACGTACTTTGAGTATTTATTCTTAAACGAGTTGGACTCGCGCAAATCAAATCGTTGTTTGAACATTGGATGGTCATTAATTCAAAGATTAATTAATCGGATTAGATTGATTGAATAACATGCTTTGTGTGAATACTTGGATGTATGAATGAATAATGTATATCAGATGGATATTAGAATGGTGATGGCAATTTTGGAAATTGTTGTAATAAATTTAGAATTTATTAAATTGGACCTGCGTGTCCAGCCTATATCTCCTTATCTCATTGTATTTCTCTTCTCACCAATTCACCTAAATGTAAATGAGGTTTCTTTAGAAGTAATATGTAATTGGTGTAGACAACAGCAACTGGGCGACGCTGTTCCGGGCTCGCGGCCCGGTCGGGATTTCGAAATAACATGGAGTCGCCACCCGGTGTGAACCGGGAAAATGAGATTTAAGGCCGCACTCACCCCTCGCAGGAGAAGACCTCAAACCGTTGGGTTCGGAATGGTCTCTTACTTTATGTCACTTGTAATGTTTGTGATTTGTGTAATATTAACCAAGTCTACTTAGCATGTATGCTCAAGGGTACTTAGATCTAACATGCTTTCATCCAAATAATTCCACGCAATATAACACAACGAGCACATTGAATCATTACATTAACATGTATAAATCATTACCCAAACACATCATAAACTAATAACATGCATAAAGGACAACCTAAATATGCTTTAACAAATAAATAACAAACTAAACTAAATCATGCTTTAAATAATAAACAAATAACCTAAAGACTATAACATGCTCAAATACAAATTTGGATTAGACGAGATATGTGTATCTTAAGTGGTACGTGGCATTGTATCCCGAGTGCAGACCGCACTATCGTCCATTCGGAATCGGCTACGGAATTTACGTCCGGGTTTCCATCCGATATACCGCAAGAGAAAACACATATTCCGTTCATCCAGAATACACATCATACAATATCATGAATATCATAAATTAACACATGCGGAATAAACATGTGGCCAAGGAATTTGGCCGTTCTCAATGTAGGACTTCACATACCCGATTAGACGTATTCGACGTCAACCGAGTACGCTGTGTCCGGAACAACAAAATAACAAAGGGTGCCCTCAGGTCTTACCTTTTTTAGTCGATGTCCGGGAGTGCGTTCCGCGGTGCCGGAAGGGGTTATCATTCCACTGTTCTCACTGATACGATTTTCCCGCTGTTTTGTTCGGGTTCGCCATTTTCACTATTTTGTCCGTTTTCAACGGATCCGCTGTTTCTGCCATTTTCACTGTTTTCACCCGCGGTTTCCGTTCGTTGTTTTCTCTGATTCACTCGATTTTTCTGTATTTTCACTCGCTGTTTTCTCTCTTTTTCAACTCAAATTCTAGTTCTCTCTCTTGGGTTATTCATTCTCGGATAAGGGGATTTATGGACAGTTTTGCGTGGGTTTGGTAAGTTATTCATGCATTGTTTCAAGGGAATTATGGGCTTGGTTTTATGGGCAATTCGGCTAGGGCAGTAGGGGTTCTCGGCAGTGGCAGTGATGGTTCAAAGAGTGGCGTGCATGGAGGGCTGGTTTCATGCGTGAACTGTTTGAGGATTATTGTTTCAGTTTTGCGAGAGAGTTAGGGTTGCAGTGGCTGTTGGCTAGGCGTGAGGCATGCAGTACGTTTTTGCAGTGAAGGGTTTTAACGTGCGTAAGTGAGGGCAGTGGGGGTTTGTTGAATGTGTGTGTTTAAGGAGGGTGTTGTGAGGCAGTGGGGACGTGCAGGGGCTGTGTGTTAGTGAGGCCTGAGTTTCTTAAGGCTATCCTGTATGGGTTATGAAGGTGCTGCTGTGAAGGGATGTGTGGCCGAGTGATGTCCTGGCTGAGAGGGGTGTGTAGGGTTCCAGTTCACGTGAAGAGGTGATGAAGATGTGTGGAAGTGGTGATGATCCAGGGTTGTATCGTTGAGTCAGCAGTCTCGGTTCTCGGCATTTCAGGGGGTGAGGCGCATGGTTTATGCATGGCTCGGCAGTGGTGAGGATGGCTTGTTCATGCTGGAGCCGAGAGTGACGTGAGTTTGGTGGATGAATGGAGGTCCCCCCGTGCTGCCTTGATGATGAACGATGATAAAATGTTGATGAAGCCCTCTTGATCCAGCCGAGAGAGAGCTGTATGTCTGTGTTTTACCTTCAAGATGCCGAGAAGGAGCTGGTTTGTTCGTGAGTACTTCTGGTTGATGCCGAGGGTATGATGATAGAGGAAGGTTGAAGGCCGAGAAGATGAATCCTTGAAGGGGGTTGATGATGATGAAGGTCAGTTGGCCGAGCTCTCTTGGCAGTGGCTAAGAGAATTCATGGAGGAGATCTCTGCCAAGAAGAAGAAGAATGGTTCCCAGTGCTCCAAAGCCGAGTGTCATATGAGTTGGTTGATGAAGATTATTCCCGTGAATCAAAGGTTCATGCCCTGAAGAAGATGTGCCGTGGAGATCCCCCCCGAGAAGATGGAGATCCAAGAGCCCTCTCCAGTCGAGTGATGAAGATGAAGATGATTGATCATGCCGAGAGGTTCCTTGTGGAGTCCAGCCGAGAAGGTGATGAAGGGTCAGGGACATGAGGTTGATGGCAGTGATGATTGATGATGATTAATGGTGTCTTAGGGTTGATCTATGAAGGTTGATCATGAAGAAAAGGCCGAATGATGATGGTCCAGATCCAAGTTATTTTTGTGGTGGATCAGTTGATGATGGAGAGTGGTGGATCAGTGAGCCCCGAGAGATCCCTGCAATTGAGTGCTGATGATGGCATGAAATGAGGAAAATGGAGGGGAATTCGAGAAGAGTTGTTGATGATGATCCAAGGTGATCGTTGATGATCAAGGATGAAGCCCCGTGATCAAGGTGATGATGAAGTGGCCCATGCGCGTGTCTTTGCTGTGTGATTATAGCGTGATCCCAGGGAGAAGATTGAGGAGATGAAGGCAAATAATGGAGTTAATTCCGTGATTGAAGGGCTGAAACTTGTGGGGTATTGGTTTGAAAATGGAGGGTGAAATGGGTGTTCACGTGAAGGAGGGAATCTTTGTGCTTTGGTGGAGTTGGTGTTCACGTGGGTGGGGAGCAAATTGTTTAATGGTGTAAATAAAATAAACAAAGAAGAAAGGTGGTGTGTTGGTTAAAATAAAGAAAAGAAAAATAAAAGAAGGGTGGTCTGCATGTGTGGCCGAATTGGTGGGACAAAGGGAGAATTATTTTTGGTTTTGTTTGTGAAATTATTTAATTGTTTATGATGGTTGTTGTTTATTTTGTTTGTTAGTGTGAGAGGGTTTTGATTTTGTGTGTGTATGTTACACGTGAAGGTGAAGAAGTGGGTATTTGTTTTGTGTTTTGATTTGATTATTTGTTTATTTTTGTTAAAGTTGTCATTTAATTGGTTGGTATTTTTTAATGATTTAATTTAATTCAAATTTATTTAATTGGTTGGTGATTTTTATTTTGTATGGAAGTTGAAGGGTCACAAGCATGAAAAATTAGAGAGAGAATAGGTGCGAGAAAGAGCGAGGATAAGGTTCCGAGCGAATGATGATTTTGAAATGGGAAAGCGACGACGAAACCCGAAGCAAAACAAGCGAATAAAATCCATCAACAAGTCAATTCTTGACTTTGCCCTTCCGGCGTCCGCTTCCCGCGACTCCCGCGACTTAAAAGAGACTGCCTCCGTACGAGGCCCATCATCGGGCTGGTATGCAAAAATGCAATGCCTACAGTCGCCCCCACTTTGATGGGATTTGTTCAGTGTGTGCCAGTGACAATCCTATCAAAGTTCGTGCAATGCATTTTTACTTACCTGGCTCGCCAGCTGCCACCTGGCTTGCCTGCTGTATTGAGTTGATGGTGCTAAGCCCCGTACCTAGGGCGTCGCGGTTGCGTCTCCGTACCTAGAGTACCGCAGTGATGATGTTGGTTGTCTGGATGCTAACCCCGTACGTAGGGTGTCGCGGTTGCATCTCCGTACCTAGAATGCCGCAAAGTCTGAATACCAAACCTGACGTGCTAAACCCCGTACCTAGGGTGTCGCGGTGACGCCTCCGTACCTAGAGTGCCACAAATGTCTGAGTGCTAACCCCGTACCTAGGGTGTCGCGGTGACGTCTCCGTACCTAGAGAGCCACAAATGTCTGAATAGTCCACATGCCGTACCTGGCGTGCTAACCCCGTACCTAGGGCGTCGCTGTGGTCTGAATGCTAACCCCGTACCTAGGGTGTCGCAGTGACGTCTCCGTACGTAGAGAGCCACAAATGTCTGAATAGTCCACATGCCGTACCTGGCGTGCTAACCCCGTACCTAGGGCGTCGCTGCGGTCTGAATGCTAACCCTGTACCTAGGGTGTCGCAGTGACGTCTCCGTACCTAGAGAGCCACAAATGTCCGAATAGTCCACATGCCATACCTGGCGTGCTAACCCCGTACCTAGGGCGTCGCTGTGGTCTGAATGCTAACCCCGTACCTAGGGTGTCGCAGTGACGTCTCCGTACCTAGAGAGCCACAAATGTCTGAATAGTCCACATGCCGTACCTGGCGTGCTAACCCCGTACCTAGGGCGTCGCTGTGGTCTGAATGCTAACCCCGTACCTAGGGTGTCGCAGTGACGTCTCGGTACCTAGAGAGCCACAAAATGTCTGAATGCTAACCCCGTACCTAGGGTGTTGCAGTGACGCCTCCGTACCTTGAGTGCCACAAATGTCTGAGTGCTAACCCCGTACCTAGGGTGTCGCGGTGACGCCTCCGTACCTAGAGTGCCACAAATGTCTGAGTGCTAACCCCGTACCTAGGGTGTCGCAATGACGCCTCCGTACCTAGAGTGCCACAGATGTCTGAGTGCTAACCCCGTACCTAGGGTGTCGCGGTGACGTCTCCGTACCTAGAGAGCCACAAATGTCTGAATGCTAACCACGTACCTAGGGTGTCGCGGTGACGTCTCCGTACCTAGAGAGCCATGAATCTCTGAGTGTTAACCCCGTACCTAGGGTGTCGCAGTGATGATGCTAACCCCGTACCTAGGGTGTCGCAGTGACGCCTCCGTACCTAGAGTGCCACAAATGTCTAAACTGTTCCGATATCTCCATACCCGGAGTGCCGTACCTGGCTTAACTATTCCGATATCTCCATACCCGGAGTGCCGTACCTGGCGAAACTGATCTGATACCTCCGTACCCGGAGTGCTGTACCTGGCAGAATAATCGGATGCCTCCATACCTGGAGTTCCGTACTTGGCAGAATAATCTGATGTCTCCATACCCGGAGT